>JBBMHQ010085074.1:0-11228 GCA_037834295.1 Postelsia palmaeformis | reverse complement strand
ACACGTAAAGCACTACCTCTCTGTCCCAAACATTGAATATTTTTTCGATCCAATAGTATCACGTATGAACAGTCCTTATGTTTCGAAACAGATTGAAATGTCGGGCGAGGGCAGCTGTCAGCATGTCCTGTCTCAACTTTAGGAGCTCCCATGAGGCGTACTGCGGCAGGGATTGCACTTTTTTAAAGCCCAGGCTTGTATCACTCGTGGAGTCTCCTAATCTGAGAAGCTGTATATATACTGGAGTTCCAAGGCCATTCCATACACGTAGCCCGTGCGATTTTGTAGCGGGCTACGATACAGCAGTAGCGGGCTTTGACGTTCCTCTAAGTCCGCTGTAAACATACCCCTACCGTAGCACACGTTCCGCACTAAAACTATAATATTACGTCTAGACCGCCGTCCCGTCACGTGTCTAACCTGCGGTCTCCTGGCGTCTTGGCATGTAACCTCCGGTGTCGCAGATGAGAGTTGCGGGCACAACAGAGGCCCGACAAAAGCGAATCCTCGAGGCAACCATCACCAAGAAGGATTTGTGCAGTATGGACGCTGACGGCGACGGCCGCGTGAGCCCCTTTGAGTTCATGTGCCGCACCCTCGTCGCGCAAGTGAGTTTTTTTTTCAGATTATTATTTCAGATTAACAGTTCTTAGATGACATTTGATAGTTGATATTCGAGATCGGGTAGGTGAGATCTGATGTGTGGGGTTTTCGATGTGGTGTGTGAAATTTGAGATTTGATATTTGACATTTCGAGATGCTTGTGTTTCCGCTTCAATTCGTTACTTCCACCCGTCGGCACCTGTTATATGGTAAAGTAACATCACACCCAGTGTCCGCGCTGATCCTCCATCCTAGAGATACAGTAGTAGTTACGCGTTCCCAAGCTACGAGGCAGACAACTACACATCGCGTTCCAAACGTACTTGGTACGATGGAAAGACATACTACGGGGACAGACAAGTTTCATTGTTGATATTTGAGATTGGAGATTGGACATGAAACTTGGAGGTTAAACTTGAGCTTTGAAATGAGGGATGAGATATTTTGAATAGGACTTTGCGAGAGGTGAGATTTAAGTGCTATTTTGAGATGTTGGATATTTAGGAGGTGGCATTTGAGACGGGACGTTTGAGATTTGAGAGTAGAGTTCTAATATGCTGATATTTCGGAGTATTTCGTTTGGCCTCTTGTCTTGCCGGAGCCCCCGGGCACAAGCAGCAGTGTATGGCGACTCTGTTGGTAGTCGTTGCTGCTTGTTTTCTGGCAAGGTGTGCCTGTGCTCAGTCGTAAATCGGTCTTTGTAGCGTCAGGGCACCGGGCTAGCAGCGGTGTACAGCGGCTCCAGTCGTTCCTGTTTGTCCTTTAATAATGCGTACTCAGCCGTAGATCGTTTTTTTGTAGCGCTCGGTCGGTGGTTGCTGCCTTCCGGTGTATGAACGGTCTACAACTCTTGGAGATTTTGTTCAATTTTCTGGGAGCTCACTTGGCAACGAACGATATGTGTTGCCTCGCCTGGCACGTGGACACATTGAATGCGAGCAATAAGCCGTGGAAGTGATCTCACACCGCCCCTCGGTTGTCGCGTCTCCACCGACAAACCAACGCCGTTACAACCGAGCGTCCGCAAAAACCGCCCGCCGTAAAAAAAAAGAATGGCATATTAACCGAACACCCTCGAAACCGAACGCCCTAAAGCAACGAACATATTAAAAACCGAACGCTGTCGAACCCGAACTCTCGAAACCGAAAGCCGCAAGAAACAAACACTCGCGAAACCGAACGTCGTCATAATCGAACACGGTCAAAACCCGAACGCGGTCAGAGATGACACCGTCAAAACCGAACGCCCTCTAAACTGAATGCCGTCATAGCTCGAACGCCCTCAAAATTGATCGCCCTAAGAGAGCGAAAGTCTCGAAAACCGACAGCTGTCGAAGCCGAATGCTCGAAACCGAACGCCGTTACAACCGCACGTCATCAAAACCGAACGCCCCACAGATGAAATGCGGCCTAAAACCGAACGCTATCGAACCCGGACGCTCATCACCGAACGCCCTACGACGGCATGAATCAAACCGAACGCTGTTACGACCGAACGCCCTAATAAAACGAATGGCCTTGAATACGAACTCTATCAAAAATGCCCTCGAAACCGAGCGTTGTCACAAACCGAACGCCTTAATAAAATGAACGTCGTCAAAACTAAACACGCCCATGTCAAAACCGAACGCCCGGAAAATTAACGAGCATAGTCAAAACTGAACGATGTCTAAACCGAACGCTTTCAATAACAAACGTCGGCAAAATCGGACGCCGTCGAAACTGAACTCCGCCGAAACCGAACGCTACTTTGAAACGTCCGCAGGAAAAAGTGACTCAAGAGGACATCGACGAGGTGTCTTGCCGGTTCGCGCAGCTGGACAAAGACGGAAGCGGTTTCATCGAGTTCGAAGAGTGCTAGTGCGACACCAACAACGACCGTGGGGCATGAGCTGTGACTGCGGCCATCCTGCCTCTCTCGCGGGACGAATACACGCCACTGCTACACTCGTATAATATAGCAATACGTACTATGTGCATGACTGGGACTTGTATGGCGTCACGGGGCAACCAAGGTTCTTCGACCGATCGTGGTTCTCCGTTCATTTGTTTAAAATAAAAGTTAAGAAAGCCTTAGCTGCGAGTTTAATACTGTCATCCTATACTCAGATTTGATTCGAACAGTCGTTCTGTTCTGTACTCGTGTTTTATTCGAACAGTCGATTTGCTCTGCAATCTTAATTTGTTCGAACAGTCGTGTCCCCCGTTCAGTGTTTTGCGACCCATGTTATCCCTCCTTGAGTTGGTTTCTACCAATCATTTTTTTTTTCTCGTGTTTTGGTTTTTGCGCTTACCTAAGGTATGGCGGCATGCTGGAAACGCTGACAGCGTTAGACGGACCGTGTCAGCTCTATCGTGATTTGAGATGTGTGTGAGATGTGTGTGTGTGTTTTTGTGCGTCAAGCCTGTACAGGCCATTTACTCGAAATCCAGTAGTTTTACTCACGTAGCACTTTAACGGGGCCATTCCGTATTTGCTTATTCGATGTGAAATGGCAATATTCACCCCGCAATCGGAGTGGTTGCTAGCGTGTATCTCTCTACGTGTTGGGTTGAGGCTGCTATTCATAGATATTGCTGCAATACCGCTGGGAGAGACCGTACGCGTGTTTAGCAGCGGTGATCTTTATTAATTGATAACCTACGGATGGCTAAGATATTCTTCGATCTTCGTTTGAACGAAACGGATGTCTATTTTCGTTTAAAAAAAACTGAGTTTCAATTCTTGTTGTCCTTCTTGGTTTTTTTGTGACGCGGGAGGGGGGAGAAAGGCAATCGGCGGTTTCACACGTCTTGTTTTGAGTATTCAGGGATCAGGGAAACGTAGACGAAATGGACAGGCTTTGAATTTCAAGGGCCTCGAAAGCTTCCACACCTCGCACAGATCGTGATCTAGATGATCTAGTTCCTCCTCACCTGCCGTTGTGAGAGATTGTGCATGATATGTACAGCACAGATCCAACCACAGATCATGCAGATCTTGCGGGTCCCACCCGGCAACATGAGCTAGATCATACAATATCGCGAGTAGATTTTCCTTGAAACATGTTGATCATGGACTGTGCGAATGATCTGTAGAGGAGCTATCTGATCTGGTTGGGATGTGAAAGCTTCGGCCCCCATACATGAGCAGTTGTGTGTACAATATGTGCGTTGACTCATGTGTGTGTAGTCGTAGGGAGAGAGCTCTTGGCACTACGCAGGAAAAGCCGCGGGCACGCGTGCGTACAACTATCGCTTTCTCTCTAACGTACTGCTGCTGTGTTTTTGGGATTCCACGCAGGAAAAGCCACGGGCGCGCTCATACAGTTATGGCTTTCTTTTCTCTGTACCGCCGCTGCTGCTGCTACTGCTGCTGCTACTGCTGCTGCTGCTGCTGCTGTGTTGTTGGGGTCAATACGTACAGAGCTTTTTTTATCTGTGCCTTTTGTGTGCTGTGCGGTGTGTGGTTCGCTTTGCGTCGAGGAATACCGACAGTGTTGCGGGGATGCTTTGTGTCGTGCGTGACTTTGAAACATGGCTTTCGTGGTGAATAGGTGGTGCTCGATGAAGTCCATGAATCGACTCTGGAGCATACAGTACGGATTTTGACCGCATTCGATTTCGGTCTCGAGTCAGCTGACGGTCGTTGAAAAGTCGTGTTTGTCAATACAACAAGCGGAAATAATGGTAACATTAGAAGAAGAAAAGGGGTTTTGTCTCGGACCGTATACATTTTTTGTTTGTATGGTAAGTCAGGTAGTTATAGACCGGTGGAAGCAGCGTTCACTGCCGTCTCGCGTTAGACGTTTACAATTCCTTGCTGATGACTGCTCTGGGGTTCAAAGCTCGCCTGGTGTATTTTTTTCACTAGGCAAATGTTCTGTGTGTTCTCCTGTCGCCGAAAGCGAGTTGGGAACGCAGTGCGAGTACTGAATTGACCGTAGTTGCGATTAAAAGGAAGGCTAGTACCGGGCGAGGGAAGAGGAAACGCCTGTAACCGCGGCTTGTCCAGAAGGCCGTTGAAGGTAAAACCTCCTTCTGCTATTGTTGAGCTCGAAAGGAAAAGTGATAAGAAGGAAGACGTGTTCAGACAGTGTAGCAGTTAAGTTGTAGTACAGTACGTACAACAGTAGCACGTTTCATACATGTGTGTTGCAGTGCGTTTTTCCTTGTGTTTGTTTTCTCGGCGAAGTCGGTCTTTTAGACCACCGGCACTACTACCACTCACTAGAGTGTCGGCATGTGACAAGTTTAGTGGGTGTGCTACGTAGTCCAGAAGCTAGGCGCGAGCCGCTGTTACACGCGCTCGTGAGCTGCGCTCGGAGAAACATTAATGGTCAAGGGTAGCTCTCTCTGGGCCCAAATAAAGATTAATGAAGAAAGAAAAGGTTGAAAAGTGAAAGAGGTCAGCAGAGTCACCCTCGACCAAACTCGGCTCTACTGACTGCTAATAATAGATGTACCCTACAGGTCATTGTGCTAAGCGACCCATGGCACTCGTTTCTGCTTGCTGTTATGGCCAATGTCTCGGCGGCCGACAAACAATATTTTCTTGAGACGTTGTTACGCCACAGTTGCTGCTGTAGTTACGCCACATGTTAATGACGCTGTCTGCCGTGCCTACGTACTCGTACCAATTATGCGTACGCGCGATCGACGTATCACACACAGCTTGCAAATATGAGATTCGACGAAATTTTCGAGTGCACTTGATGTGTTTTTTAAATAAACAGAACTCCCTGCCGCTGAACATCGACTAGACAGGCTGCGTAATGCGGCTACCTGCTCTCAATGACTTCGTTACCGTGACTCCGTAGAATACTGGCAATTGCTGCTGTAGAAAAGTGTCTGCATCAACACGACCCTTCGATGGAGGTGACAAAGTTAGTTCTGTTATACAGCCGTCGAAAATATCTACCAGATGAACTCGGTCTCCTGAAACCGTAGTATAATAGACGATACGACAGTCCCAGACAACGAAAACGCTCTCCCTCCGCAAATTCAAACGCTCATACTGTGAACCGATGCCGAAAGACGCCCGTCCGACGATCCCACGATAAATACGCGGCAATTTCGGAGAAGGACTTCCGGCAATCTCACTATAAACAAACCCGGGCAATACGATCAACACGACCCCTCGATGGAAGTGACAAAATCAAATTTACTCTTATAGAGCCATCGAAAATAACTACGAGATCAGCTCGGTCTACTGCTGTACCGTGGTAGATGATGCGGCAGTTCTAGAAAACGAAGACGTTCTTCCTCCGCAAAGTCAAGCGTTCAAACTGTGAACCGACCCCGAAAGGCGTTCGCCCGACGATCCCACGATAGATACGCTGTGATTTCGTAGAAGGGCTTCCGACAGTCTCACCATGAACAACCCCAGGCAATACGATACTCCAGCGGCGCACCCTAATGATGGCGGTCCTAGGCAACGACGATGTTGCTCCAGTGGTCTTATTAAGAACGTTCCTTAATACGGGCGTTCATGCGCTGTAGAGTAGAAGACCGTCGTCGGGATTGGTAGCCATCATCGTTCTTGGGGGAAGGTAGTGGGCGCCGAAGACAACATCTGATTAATGAAAAAACCCGCCCTCCTCTGACTCGACAACCCCTGCTTGGAACAGTCACAGCGTCGTTGTGAAATATGGTCTTGTAAAGCGAGGGCCACTTCTTCGTAGTGTTCACTGTCTTGCCTCCAGGATTCCCGCCCTTTCCCGGTGACCGTAGCCCAGCGTGACGCTGTGCCTACCAGGCTATGTGCAGCCGCTCTTCGAGCGTTCCGCTGCGTTCCGCTTTTCTGCAGTAGTGACAGATAATGATGCTGTAGGAGCAAGGTGTTGATTTCACCAACATGACCAGGTCACACCCCGTGAAAGGTCCACCCTTGTCCTTGTGGCTTAATTGTGGGCTGAAGCGGATACGAACAAACTTGTTGGGATGTTGGTCGGGAGGGACCTTTCTCGGGCTAGACCTCTAAAGAAAATAAGAATACGTAGCAAAAGGCGACGGAGGGCGATCGAGGAAATATGTTATCGGTATACTTCCACAACCTAAAAGACGTGTCCGTGACGATTTTTTTTTTTCTAGACTTCGTCTATCTTTTCTCCCCAGCGGATTTTTTTGTCTGAACAACGTTCCGAGTAGCTCTACCCTCCCTAAATCGGCCGAGCGGGGTCGATTGCCGAGGTGGGCAGAAACAGCAAGTTCGGAAAGGCAGTGGGAAAAATAGTTTGAGGCGATCCGAGTCTCAGGTTTTGCCCGTTTCCTTAGACGACGTTTTGGGGGTTCTTGAAGGGTACCAAAGAACAGCTTTTGATTTTGTCTTTTTCAGCTGGGGAGGGTCCGCAGCGCCTTACCGCGAGAGGCGTGGGAAAAAAATTCAAACGTGTCCGTCACATGCCAAAATCGCCAAAAAAGGTACAGCAGTGACTATTACGCCAGTTGACGGTAGAAAACCAGCTCTAGGCCCACCAACCCAAACTGAGCAAGTATTATTTTTTTCGACGATGATATTCATAGCAGGATGTCATATGACACAACTAACAGTTCGCACCACGCACGAATGAAAACCCACACGGAACACGAGAGCCCGCGCAAGCAAGAACGCGACATACAGCAGCATCGCCATCGATCGATCGATGCCTATCCCGCTCCTCCATTGGCGAAGGCCATCATGTGGGGCACAAGGTTGTGTAGCGGGCAGAGGAAGGATGTGGCACCCCGTCCTGTTTCCACCGGCAAAAGATCGGAAGCCCGCTAGGCGCTAGTACTTGAAGCACGGCCATCCGCCCTCTCCTCCCGCACTACTACTACTACTACTACTACTACTACTACTATAATAAAAACAAGTCGACTTCAATCGACACAACAAATCGCAGGCATACCAACTATAAACCTGAGTGGATCGATACACCCGATCCAGTCAACAAAAATCCATACCGGTACCAGATACCCATTAGATCGATACAACCAACCCAATGCAGATTCATGCCTCACTAGACTAGATTGATGCATTGGACACTAAAGCCACCGTCAGTTGCCTCATACCGCCTGCCTAAACCGTCACGAGATCGAGTGTGTATTCGTGAGTCTACTTGCAGTGCCACCACTGCTACAGGCTGCCTGTATCTGCCCCGTCTATTCAGCAACAGAGCGCGGCTGAGGGGCTTCATCCAGCGTCTCGACCCGCCCCACAACGCGACAAAAACTATTAATATGAGAGGAAAAAGCGTAACCTTTTCCCCTCCCGCTCTGCTGTGCTTGCTGTACGTATCGTGATGACCCCATTGGGCGCCTTAGTCGATGCCTCTCGGACATGACGGTATCAATTATACAACACACACTACAGTAGTAGGGCCACCCTTTACGCTCTCCCCAGTCTTCGCACCGAAAACGCCAAAAAACGCTATTCCTGTGAACATATATCGCTGCACAATACACAGTATCAATACCTGGTTGTACCTGGTATTTATTTATAAGAAGCGCTCTCCATTATAAAGGGTCGCTAGCTCGAGAGGTGGGTTTCAAGAAGCAGGGCCTGAGGCCCATACGATGAGCGAAATTACGTGACGTGCTTTGCACCGTGAGACTGTACTGCAGCACCGTGTATCGTGCATCTATAATAGTTATCTCATTCCAGACAGAGACTGACGGGTAGGCACCAGGAGGCACGATTGACTTTATTAATAGAAAAGACGGCCTGTTTTTCGCTACAGTAGTGGACACCCCGAATCGGGTGCACAAAGGAAACCTTCCTTGAGCCTTTCCTGGCCTCAATGGCACCACCTCTGCAACGGCTACGCCTTCCACACAATGCGCAGATCATCTACAGATAGATCATCCAGATTATATAGACAACCTATCTCTTACATTTTCCGTTATGATATGTTGCGCAAGAACCGTACCATACAGATCCCACCCAACAAACAACTTGTGCCTAAAGCTAGTCTGATACAGATCGTATCTATAGTAGATCCCACCCGCAAAAAATGATCTAAATCTTGAACAAAGAAGACATCAGGGATCAATCTACCGCCTCGAAATGTCTTCATCACGAGTATCTGATCTGGTCCGATCTACCCGAATGTTCCGCGCTCGGCGTTTAGCGTGTACAGCCGCGGCGCACGGAGGGTAGACGCAGGCGGTCAGCGCCTACCAGCTCTCAACGCTATCCTACACTCCGGCGTGGGGTGCTTTACAACGATTGTCGGTTGCAGTGGATGTTACTGCTGTGCTACGATTATGTGAGAGCTGCTTTCTACGACCGTACGAGCTTCTTAGCCATAAATTGCACGAAGTGGTTTTGCTACGTATCACGAAGCGTTTGCAAGCGGCTTCGCTGCGACTGTACGGGGCTGCTTTCCGACTGCACGATTTTCCTGGCTACGATCGCAGGAGCTTTTTCCCTACTATTACTATTACTATTACGGGGCACCATAGTAAATAGTAAATAGGACCTAAGGTACACACAAAAACCTATAGACTTCGCTATTTTTACCAACAATATTTGGTCCTATTTACTATGCCCCCCCGTACTATCGCAAAGAGCTCTCTATCCCACGACCGTGATTGTACGGGTTTTCTTTGCTACGACCGCAAGAGCTTCTCGGCCATGATTGCACGAACTGTCTTTCTACAACCACACGAGCTTCTTGGCTACATTGCACGAGTCGGTTTTGCTACGATCCCAGGTACGAGCGTGCGGGCTTTGATTGCACGACAAGCTACCGCACGAGCTTCTCTTTGGTTGACCAATCAGGGAATTGCGGGCACTAATCCCTTTCCCTGTACGAGCTGGTGTTCCACGGCCATCTGCCCGAGCTGTCTCGGCTACGATTGCTACGACTGCACGACCTGTTTTTGCCACGACGAAGCGATCGAAGGTGTGGCTTTGCTCGCACCCTCATTGAGGACTACACTCCCGTTCTGGCGACAGATTTCTAGGAACCAGACTCAAGTAGATATATCGTCGATGTACAGTAGTACAGCACTCTAACGAGTAGCACGCTTACGCTTACGCTTACGCTTGGCCTGCTTTGCTACGACAAGAGTAGCACGAACTTCTTTGGTGTGACATCATTGCACGAGCACCGCCGCGCACACTACATCACCGTGCCGCAGGGGGCTACCTAGAGAAGACGGGAAACAAGATTATCGCCATGTACATGGCCGTGTGCGGCAAATACAGCGCCGACCTAGCGTAGCGGAGATACATGCCAATGTTGCTGTGGTCGCGTGAAAGTCGCAAAATCATCCTCAGCAGCAGCAGCAGCAACGGCACCAGCACCAGCATCAGCAGCCGCAGCAGCAAGTGTACACTCATCACGCTCGGCGGACATCGTCGCTATCGCTACCGCAATCCTTATCGCAACCGTGATCACTATCGTTATATGTACGACTTCACCAGAGCGCAACCCTTATCGTAATCGTGATCACGATTGCTCTTACACGGAACCTAACCGTTATCATTTCCGCAAGCGTGATCACCGCAATCCACAACGCGACGTTTAGAAACTCTAACCGTCAGCGTTCTCGTAATCGCAATAACGATATCTACGGTAGCCCTGCCCGGTATTGTTCTCGTGAGCGGGGCCGCCAGCGTGATGCCTCCAAACCCGTGTGCAACATCCCCATCAGGTTCTGGCAGCACGCCATTAACAACACCACTGCCCCTGCCCCCACCCCCCCTCCCGCTTCCGCATTTGTATTCGCACCCGGTCCGGAAAGTTCAGGGTACCTTTCGTCGTTTCTCCGAGAGACGGCATCGCGCAGCCTCTGATCTGGCGCCAATCCGGAAGCGTTAGCCTAAGAGGAGAGGAGACGGGAGGAGAGGACAGGAGACAATGGAAATTCGGGGTATGATAGAGGAGTTTTGAGTTGGTCGAACCATCACCGACTCCAGCAGGGTTGGCATCTTTTACTCGGTGGGAGGCGATCGGGTCGTCCCTTGCCCAGCAAAGAGGCCATTATTAGTACAGTACACCGCGATTTGAATGGCCGACTCCGTTGCACACAATTTTCCCTCAAGTTTGAAGAGTTTTTTCATCCTGATTCGCATTTTCTGATCTCAGTAGACGCTCTACACCTCATTCTTTATGCCACTCGCTCAACACCTGACGGCGCTTCGCGTTTGGTGCGCGCAACGTCTGCCTAGTCGGTGAAAACCCGACGTGCTCCGTCGTCCCGGCATTGTAGGGATCCGAGCGTCTACTGCTATCCGAAGCTGCATGACAACACCGCCATGCATCACATGGGAACACCCCCACTCCAGATGTATCGAAGCCTGCATTGTGAGCATGGACTAGATTGTGGCGATGAGCTCACGTGCTTACAGCAACTAAAACCTACAGTAGCATGCCAGTATTAAGGTCAAATGAGGCCCTCACGTGCCCAACACGACAGATTTCCTATTGTAAGTGGTGGCATTTTTGCTGTCCAGCAGGTTAGCGAGACAGACTTTTGACTCAGGGTGAGGCGGTGGCGTTGGGAGAGGCGTAAAAACAAAACCTGGGGCACAAGGGCGAAGAAACCCTGGACCCAGCAGCAACACCACGGCAGCAAAAACGAATCTCTTCAAAAACAAGAAGACGAGCTCCGATCTCTCACCCGTCTGTGGTCGCGTGCACCTCCGACATCTCTAG
>JBBMHQ010085063.1:0-11228 GCA_037834295.1 Postelsia palmaeformis | reverse complement strand
ATCGGAAGCGGGTCCACTGGCAGTTAACAAGCTGCTGGCAGGCCTTGACGACGTTGGTCAACTATGCGTACAATATATGAGAATGATGCTGTCTCCTCCTGTTCTCACAATTTAGGTCAGATATTTTCAAGTAGCGATTGGGTACATGCAGCCTGACTCTAAGACGGACTGCCTTTACAGAATTGAACCCAAGCATTTCCTGTGATGTGGTCCCTCCGAGTGGATTATGCACCTGCAAATACAGACAAAGTGCGAACCGAACACAATACTACTACCCAGCAGTATGGGGACGCGCTATAACAGTACCGGTGCAAACGTATGTTATTAGTAGTAGTGCACGGGACCTCACACGGTCGTCTGCATTGCACACACGTTGTTGTTTTCCAGTACGGTACGGCACTCACAGCAATGAATGAGGTGGGTTGGTTCATCAATGTTGACGCCCCGGTCAGTGCCACATCGTATTTGGTGTAAGTTTATACGAGAGGCTCAAACCGTCGGCGGTCTTTATTTCGGCATACAGTCGATGTGAGAGGATCGGGCTCTTTGCAGGTGAGTTCATCTGCAAAACCGTTACGAGTAGCATAGAGTCTAAAGCAAACCATAATTTCAGTGCAACTCCGTTCTAAGCGAAGAAGAGTGCTTGAGTATCCCTAACAAGTTCTGGCATGAGTTGTGCTTTTTTCAGACAGAAAACGATATCAACTACCAAATATCAAACTTCGATTCACATATCTATCTCCACCGGCCTATGACCGACGATTGCAGCGTATCTCTCCTCTTACACACCACATACATCCATAGCGGTGGTTGTGTTTTGTATTGTGGGCACGCCCTCGGTGGCGTTATTCATGTATACTGTAAAACAGGCTCGTGTTGCGGTCGTCCCTGCGCTCATCAAGTCTGGTTGTCAAGCACGGACCGTGCACCAGCCAGCTTTGGTTTACCGGGTGGGGGAGAGGGACGTCTGTTTTATTCCTTACGGCAGTACAGTACCTCAACGCGCTGATTCTCGCTTAAGTCTCAATAATCTTTCTTTCACAAAAGCCTCCTAAAAACCTGTTTATGGACCTCTATTTGTAACAAACAGCAGGAATACGGGGGAGAAACGGTGATCCTGATATGCCACACCTCTCTCTTGAACCATAGGCACCACTGTATAAGCTACTGAAGCAAGCATGATTATCGACAACCGTGTCACTACCCATACTGTTTTCATACTCACGCCCATAAGCATGTTTTATTTCGAAATGAATCGTATTTGTAGAGATCCTACGGAGTACAAATTACGTATTCAAAATAGTACCTGGTAACATTTACTCGCAGGTACGTACATACCCACGATTATTGTGTGTGCGTGGTTATTGACGCTTCATCCAGCACAGACAATGTTGTTGCCGATTCCTACGGAGAAGAACAAATGTTGTGGTCACAACACCAAGACTCAGATATAATACATGGTATGAGTCACCCCACGGTAAGGGTTGGACTACTTCCTGGGACAAAGGTTTCGGGTCGATTGAGTTTCCCGAGTGAGGAACCAGCAGTGAGAATGAAATTTTTACTCGTACATTCGTTTTAGGACTACTGCAGCGCATACAAGTGCCGGTCGGGTGGCGAGAACAGGTTTCTTTCATGTATTGTATCGGGTGATATATTGAGCTCCGGCTCAGGAATTTCTGGTGCACCCCTACCGTGAGATTGCTCTTATGCATTCTAGCCAGAGATTACCATGAAACACTATGTCATCGTGCTGGATACCACGGGCACAACATTCAAATTTTATCAAAACTAGCATATCGTGTACCTCATACCTGGTGTATGCAAAATATATAAACAGCCCTGAGGTCGAGGATTTGATCTTAACTCTTCATCACCAGCTGTGTGTGACACTTCGATCGCGCGTACTACTGGTTTTATTTTTCCCCGTGCAGGACATGCACTGCCTATGCGAGGGAGAAAATCTGCAGCTGCAGAGTTAAGGGAGTGGGAGTGTCTATCTTACATTGGGGGCACGCGACACACGATCCGGTATGAACACTATAAAAAGTATGTACCGCACGAGCTGGTCTGACTTAGAGCCAGTCAGGACAGTTGAATGGATTTGCGCAGAGTAGTTTTGCGATTTTCGACCTGAATTTCGACACGTGATTCAAAGCGCATGTGTCGAGGCGTTCAAGCTGGAACCCAGAGAAAAAAGTCGATGAGGTAAACTTATGACCGTTTGAGTGAAAAACCCACCTAGAAATTAACCGAAATGTACGTTAAAAAAAACGAATTGGGTTCCCGCTTGAACGGCTAGACAAATGCGCTTCGAATCACGTGTCAAAATTTCAGGCCCAAAAGCGCAAAACTGCGTTGCGCAAAACAGATGTTGTGTCTTTCATCGTAGTATTTTTAATTTGTATGATTATTGTATGCACGCAACATCTCTTGATCAAGAGCGGATTGAACGGTGGCGATGGTATCGATCGTTTTCCCTCACCCTAAGGAACGCTCACACCAAGTTTCAGATTTATCCGTTGAACGTATTTGTCGTTCTTTCGTGTAGACTTTAGTATTGATATATGTTCGCACGTGTTGGCATGTAATCGATGCAGGATTTCCCGACGAGAATGACTCGGATTCAGAAAGCCCCAACATCAACAAACGCGCTACAAACCCAGGGACGTTGTTGCCAAATATAAGGTTATAATACGTCCAAACGATTGCGCGAACCCCGATTGAGTCATTTTTTTTCACAGCCTGACCAGCTCGTAGGGCAAAAATATTTTATCAAAGGTGGAGGAAGAGTCGTTCGGTTGCAGAAGATATCCGGGAACAGGGAAGAAGGTACAGCCGGAGTGCTAGACGCACGTCCCGAGCTTCCCCCTCCTTCCCACCCCGCTTCCCTCCCCAGGCTCTAACACTCGGAACTTTTATCGAGAAAACATCTCAACATCAGGAAAAAACTTCACGAGCGCCAAAACCTGGGATTCTTTGCGCTGCCCGTTCAGGAGAAGAACATAGCGTGCCATATCACGCATCCCATCACTTCGGCAACGAGAAGGCCCTCTGGTGTGAGTCAATTGAAGTTTCGCGAGATTTTGCATTACCTTAGCTGGCTAGTCGGGCGTTTCCTTGACCTATTCGACTCAGCCTATGTTTGCTTCGAAGCGATCGAGCCTTGCCTTCAAGAAGGAAAAACATTCGCCAATTCCTTGCGATTCACTATCCTTCCCAGCGATAGAGCTTCGTGCGTTGGCGTCACACAGCAGGTGGACGTTTCGGATTGGTTGGGCGAGTTCTACTACAACACTGCAAGTTAGGGTTGCCTCCGGCTGAATGCACGGGGTCTTGCTTGTTCTTGCTATCCCTGAGAACGCAGAGTAGCAGCAGTGGTTTCTGCCAATACGATTCCAAGCCCTGCTGTCGACCGTTCAGTGATATTCCTCCGATCGGCTGAGGAATTTATTCCGAGCACAATCCAGCGACCACATTGCTCGATACAGTGATCGCGCTCTGCGCGCCGACCATTCGTTCGTATTTTCTGGGAGTTGTAAGGGTCGTCCAACCCATGTGCGTTCGTGTATTGGCGCCTCTTTTTTGTGCACCCAACCGCTGCTAATACATTATATTGGTGTTTGGTGCTCGTGTCGTGATGCACCCACAGCTCACGATACTCTGCTGGGTGGACCTGCACATATCCGACACACGGACGACCTCTAGCCCCGTGTGCACGCTCGCGCCTGACGGCGGCTTTTCATTCCCACCACATCTGGCCAATTCAACTCCTCACTGACCTCACGCCCCGTTTTGAGCGGACGCATATTGAAAAGTATAAAATCAAGAATGAACATTATTGGTGAGGTCCTTCGAGACCTTTTCCGTTTTGAGCCCAGCCGCTCCCGGATCTCACCCCGAAATCATCCCATTTTGTTACCCCGCTCTCGCACAAGCGTTGAACTAACGAATTACCCTTCCGCAGGAGCCGCCGAAGGCCCATCACCTACCCTGATTGCTTAGCGTCAAAGAGGAATGTTTCTTGAGGGGTTTACCGGTGCTTTTGACCGTGCCGTGTTATTCATATTTGTTTCCGTTTCATCATCACGTTCACTTTCCAGCTTGACTTGTAGGAGGTTGCCCTCAGCAATCTTCTGGACAACAATGGTTACAGGTGTCGCCCTTTTTCCCCACCTGTACTTGCGTTCATTTTGTCGCGCAGAGGGTTAAGTATTCCGACTGCTCGTTCGTATTCGTCAAATATTGCTAACTCACGCTATCGGGTTTTCCGCTGGTCCATTGTTTCGCAAGAAAAAGACCCTACAAGTATATGTGAATTCGGTGAGACATTGAACCCGCGAAAATTATCTGAGTAGGCACGCTGATTACCTGCCAAGCCACGGGGGAAGAAACCTGCCTAATCCGGTAACAGACTCAGTTCTCAGAGTCCTTCAACCGATTCCCATCATACTGTGGGCCGCTGAACCAATCAGACCCATTGATTGCACTACAATCGATTTGGTCAGCGAAATAAACTGTCTGCAGTATCCCTCGGAGGCCCACCTTCAAACGCGGGTTATCCTCAAAACAACTCAGTTCTCAGAGCCATTCAAACATCCATCGAAACAGATTGTCTGCTGTCAGAGCCATTATTAAGACATCTACCCGAACAGACTGTATAAGCGAACCAGACACAACGCACCAAATGCTTGGTTGTCAATAGCCCCGTTACTTAAAGTGGTACGTATCTGGTACTGCGGAACAGTACATGCCAAACTCGTTTCCTCGAAAATAATGTTGAGCTCACTGAACCACTGTTGAGATCGGGCATGAGTACCGTCGCTGTTTTCCGAGCGTTCCTCCCAGAATTTCGAACATTTGCAGATTAGAAGATTATACCACGATAGTTAGGCGTTCTGTCACGACTTGCGAAATTTACTGGGGGTAATATAACAGGAAGTTCAAATGTCTTCGGACAAAATCAGGTACACCTGTCCATTAGGGTCAAACTCAGGGAATAATATAACTAACTGAAAACTGCGCGCCACGAGCGGTGTTTTGTCCATGAAACCCCTTTGAAAAATATCACCTGAACATTAACGTTCGTTCGTCGTCAGGGTATCGGTATACCGTGACGTATTTCACATGTTCAATTACTCGACAGCCTCGCATATTACACAATCGACGGACAAGCCTCGTCGTTCTCCCAAGGGAGATCAGGTGAAGAAGCGTTGCGGGTGTTAAGCCTCACACCTTTGTTACACAGTAACTTGGCTAAGCATAAAGGACAGGGCTTGGGTATCACTAATCGTTTCTTATTTTGATTTCGACTACGAGGACGGAAACAACCCACACCAACACGCACCATATCCGCGGGTCGACCGCCTCCGCCTGCCGGCTATCGGCGATTGCAGGCTAGTACTCCTCTCACACCCCACATCGATGTCGGCACTCGGCTTGCGATTCGTTACTCCTGGTGTGGAACGTGGACAAGACAATCGCTACGTGAGTCAGATCGCTTTCAACTACCGTAGCTCGACGTTTGTATTTTCCAGTTATCTATTGTTTGTTCTGCCGGGCAACGGGATTACGCCGCGCACCTCTCGTATATTAGTAGGTAGGGTTGATCTTGCGGACGTTGCACGGGCTTCTATACACCGTACGGCACTGTAGTTCACGGTAACTTGCAGGCTTCTCGACGAATAACAACACAGATATGTCGTTTGCCGAGCTCTGGAGCGAACAGCCTAATGCCACCATTGAACTGGATGAGGGCCCAAGCCCCGACGCAGGTGAGTCTCGTTCGGGATATACGTCCGCGCTCAGCGCTCAGCGCGGCTGCAATTATTTAGAATTAAAGCACGCCACAAAACTAAACAGCACGCAGATTGAGCGAAGTGGTCTGAACAACTAGCTGCCTCCCCTTGCTCACGTCAGCCGACCTGGAGTTTCGAAATCCTGAGTGGCATCGCATATTCGAACTCCGACAAAATTGTGTCGATCTCGGGTTCATCTGCCTGGATCCCTTTTCTGCTGTGGTACTCCTTAGCTTTGCTGCCGATTACTGAACGTAAATGCTGGAATGCGTGTTGCTTTCTTCCCGGCTGTGATGCCACCCTTACTCTGCTGTCTTCTGGGCCTGTTCTGGGGCCCTGGTGTGGTGTTGACGGGCCCCGCCCAAGCTTCTTACATATACCTGGTACTGTTTTTCATTGAGTACTTCAGCGCGCACGCAAACAGTTTTCCATTGACTTCCGATGGCAGTGGTATCTCGGTGGCGGTAGTAGGGTTCGTGCGTGAATTTATGGCAGTAGTAGGGGAACACAAACATATGTTTATCCGTGAGATCTACCCATCTGTGATATATATTGTTCGGCTCATGTTTCCCCTCGGGAGCAGCTGTCATAGTATCATCCTGTGATTTCAATAGTTGAAAAAGTAGATGTATGCATGAGTTTCCTCGTGCCACAGTGTCCTTTTTTTATGTCGAGGAATCAAATGTATTGCCGGTTCGTCAGTGTCGTCATTACCTGGTGAAGGATTAAAGGGAATACTCATGAGGAAGTATCAGTATAAGAGCCATTGCACTTTGTTTCGTATGGGCTGGGGCTATTGACCATTCATAGGTCAGTCGTCAGTCCGCATTTCTCGTCTGGTGGGCTTATGTGTTAGGGCGACAACGTCTCTGAGAGCACTCGCTCGTCTCTTGTGTATCTGCCTCTACCCTGTTGGGAAATCAACATGGCAATGATTTGAACCCTGTCTCGTATGGAGCTAGTCATAGGCTACAAACACCGCATTCCATGGAATGCTCGGTACGAGGATATCACATAGTTCACAGAATAGGCTCTGATGCAGATTTCCGATCTCACACATGAGTGTATGTGATATTATCAGCCTTACCGCAATAGTACTTACTACACTTATACGCGAACAACGTACTGGCACCTGTTACCAACGTGCGGTTGGTGCTCAATGACTTGGATGCAGGCACGCAATTGTAGATACGTGTGTTACAAATGGGGCTTTGAATGGCTACCGCTGAGGGATCAGTGAACAAGAGCTACTTGTCGGGGTTCGAAATATCGCACGCCCGATCGCCTCGGTCGCCACCGTCCGACGTAAGGTAAGGAGAAAATGCACAGTCCCTCGCGATGTATGGGAGCTTTTGAGATATATCGCAAACTCTAATAATATCAGCAGAGGTGGTTTTTATTGATTGTCCCATGAATGCAACTACCTATGGTTCGATCGCGAATAGATATAAGGCGATACTCGAACTCAAGAATTCGATCTTAGTACAACAAGAACGCGCGGAAAATCTAGCAAGGAGACGCCAGCTATGCAACCCACACATACGGAGGGCCTGCCCATGGTGCATGTGTACTCTCGAGAACAGGAGAACCACTCTAAACAAAACCAAGCCAAGTTAGAACGATGGAGGGATCAGAAAAGGTTCTCGCACAAGGAAGGAAAGGAAAATAAAGATGAGGCAAGACTCTCGAAGGGTTGAACAAAAAACAAGCATGCTCACTAGGCGCAGGATGAGTCCCGAGGTGGAACGTTTCTGTGCACTTGTACCAACAGCCCCCCCATGTGGTGTACATCTGACGGGCCGACCATAAATACGACCTGAAGATACCAGAGAAAGAGCTAGACAAGAAGAGAGAAGAGACAGAGAGCAAAAAGTCAAACGAGCAGTCCCACGTCTAGCTGATGTGAGCCAAGGCCAACACAAGAGACAAAGCGCTATCCAGACGAATGCCCATGTATAGAACTCCTGGTACAGAGACAAGAATAAGTTGTAGGGGAGCGACACACTCGCCGCACAGTGACCACCAACGGGTGTGGACTATCGACTTGACACGGAATACGCAGGGTGACAGCAACAAATCATCACACAACGGGGATTGTATCGCCGTCTTCATTAGTCGCTGTGGCGTCTGAACTTGAAATACGACCAGACAGCAGCTCTATGTGTCGCTGTCGCTATTTTCCTACGCGTATTTCTACGCGATTGCTCTGCTTTCCCCTCCAGGCCCTTTATGCTTAATTAAAAGTTTCGGGGATATGCGGTTTGAACAAATATGCGGTGCTTTGCTGGGGCTGTCCAGAACGACTAAGCGCTTCATGCATTTCTCTATTCTTTCCTCGCCACATTTGAGCAGCTTTCCTGGTTTCTTTGCTGCCAGCGTCCAGTGCTCCGCTTCAGCGGGCGAGAAGGAGATGTCGTGTTCGAGAAAATCCATCCATGCCTGTGCTTACCCTCCTGTGTGGTCATTTCCCTCTTCGGCTTTTCCAGACAGCACTCGATTGGGCACGCTCCCAGTGCGTTTACGAACCACAATATGCCCGTGAAAAACGTCCTCCGTAACAAAAAAGACATCACTCTTCCTTGGGCTGGTGATTCCCTTAATGCACGCCCAGAGGGCCACACGAAGTGTGCTATAGTATCACTGTGGTAGTCGCCAACCCCACTATAGTTGAACACAAATGCATATTCACATATTGTGTTAGAGGACACGGTATCTTCTTATGAGAAAATACATACCTTGCTATATCCATAGCCTTGTACGCCGTGTGATGTATTTCTCGTCGAAAAAATGCATCAACCATGGTCTCCACAATTCCGTATGCGTGCGCCCACTTGGTCGTCCGAGGGTTCATTTGGTGTACAAAGGGCCAAACTATAAAGCAATATTACCGTCGAAGAACTTTCAAGAACAACAACGGAAAAAATTGCGGGGGGCGTGGTGGGGCGAGGCAAGGAGCGATAACCCTGTCGGGTGTTGTTCAGAACGACCAGTGGTGGGGAGAACCCGAAACCTGGTGGGCAGTTAAAGATTTCGAAAAATCACGTATCGGTAATCCACGACCTTACAGAGTACCGAGCCACCGTGGGGCCAACGGAACACTCTCCCTTGCTCTTTAGAGTTGAGACAGGGCTACAGTCAAAACGTCAGACAGGTGGTACTGGGGCGTGTTTTAAACAGCCGAACAACTCATGGATGAGGATGAGGCAAGACTGAGCAGGCAGCGCCGCGCGTCCGGATGAGTTCATGTGCAGCACCGTTAGGGGTGGTATACAGTCGACAGCATGCCTTCATGTCAGGACAGCTCCGTTCAAAGTGAAGAACGGTGCTTAATTTTCTCTAACAGACTTTGGCATTGATTGTGGCTTCCACTCAGGGTTCAATATCGACCACCACACACCAAGAACGCGATTCGGCCATCTCTGCCGGCCGGATATCGATAGTTTCAGCGTAGGTCTCCTCTTGCACACCACATCTAAAGAGGTGGTCAGTTTGAGGTTCGACAAGCCCTCAGTAACCCGTTCGAAGGTCGGATACGAATGGGCACGTGTTGCGTTTTTCTCCGAGTTGATTAAGTTTGGTTTGTCAAGCACGGACCTCGCAACAAAAAATGTTAGTTTACTGGCAGGTAGGGGGGGAGTCGTACAAATTACACTATTTCGTAGGGAACTGTAGTCAACCTCGACGCGCCGTTTGTCGTGTAAGGCTCAAGTGTCACTTTTTTTGTCTCAAGTCAATTAGGACCCCGTTTGTAGACTTCTGTGAGCAAAGAGCAGGAGATAGGGGAATTTAAGTCCTCCTCAACCAAAGTAACCCCAACACGACGAAACACGTGGTGGAAATATATAGACAGACCTGGTGTGCGAAAACCACGACGGACGGTCGACCTCGCATCATGGTATACTGTTGGACGAATGTAGATTCATCGCAACTGCTGTGATAGTTGTTTGTCTGTCTGGATTGCAGCTGCGTGCACTCGAAACCGGGAAAATGATGAAAATCATTATAACAAAAGTATTCTGGGCTAATCTGTAAGAGATAAGTAACACCGCTTTCATACAGATATCGTACCGATCGATGACAATCATACGTCCTGTTGTGTACCAGGTAATATGCGAGAGCAGGAAAACAGAACGTCTCAATTTGAATCTAGCTAAAGCAGCTTCGCTGCTAGAAACTCCAGGCGGAAGTATGAAGAAGACAACCAACTACTGCATCTAATATAAGTATTCCGTACAATGGATTCTAGTGGTCGGCTCCGCTTTACATTGTGTGTAAATGTTCCTTGACCCATGGGTGCTTCCCGACAACTTCAGCAATTATCTTTGAGATATTAACTAAAAACAGCACGCCATCCCCAGAAGATGGACGAAACTAGTGAACCCATCCTAGTTCGGCACAGCAGCGTCACACGTGAAAACAAAACCCTCTGTGCGTAGCTTTTACTTTATGTTTTTTATCCTCCCTGGCGGATTTGTAAAAAAAGGTGATCTAAGTAGAATTATCCTCTGCCGGTTTTGTGTGGGGATCTTAAACACCGCAATAGAACACGGTCCCGGAGGGAGCCGTAGAAACGAAAGACGGGCATCACTGTGCCTGCTGTTGGAGGTGCGCGCATACCTTTTTAGACTCTTTCTTCCCCTGGCACACCTATTCTCGCGAGTTTGGATGATGAAACTGCACACAAACCGCATAAACGTCGTATCATGTACCTCTGTGGCCATCACCATGCACTCCACCGTTGACGAAGAAAGCATAATCAATTATTTATTTCCACAACAGACCGACAAACAGGCACCAGCGCTTATCACACCTCAACGAAAGACATACTGCCGGTCTACCGCCTAGTTATATGGAAATTCCACAGCCACGCATACGTTCAGCTGCACTACTATACCCACATCCCTCCGAAACTTAATGCGTCCACTAATCGTAGACTGAACGGACATGAGACGCGCAACGTCGTCGCCGTCCAAAACCGCGTGAAGACGCCCGGCCGCGCCAGCTTCACCATCCACAGTAACGTATGGTCGACCTTGCCGACACCTTGAGCTATCGGAAGACTCTTGGCACGGGGGGCACCGTACTTAGCAACTGTACGTTCAGCGAACACCTGCTGGGAAATCGACGACGTGGGGCACCCCAGCCTTTAACCAATGGGCAACCTGCGTGCCCTCTGTTTGGAAATACCACCTACCGGGTACTTGATTCAGACCCCCACAATGCGTGGCACACCCCCAGTTGAGCCTCACCGCAATCATCGCATCAACACGTACTGCTGCCAACCACTTAAACGGTCCTCGTCATCATGAGCGTAAACCGAAGGCATCATCATCACACTGCTTAACCTCAAGGCCGCGCACGACATGTAACAAATCATGGTGTCATTGTAGCGACGCCTGTCTCAAATCATACATGCTACGACACGAGTCA
>JBBMHQ010085052.1:0-11229 GCA_037834295.1 Postelsia palmaeformis | reverse complement strand
CAATGCACGAGAGAGAAATCGGGTAGAAACGCACCATCGGAGATTGACAAGTCCTAGAATTTTGCGGGGTTTCCACAACATCTGGTCGGACGATACGGGAGGCGGGGAGGACTGTAAATTTCATGGAAACGGATGAAGGGAGATGTCCGCAACAAACAGCGAAGGGTCGGAGGGGGGGGGGGGGGGGATGGTAATTTATGAGAGCAGAACAATAAATCAAAAACAATCGCCTTGTACTTATGCAGGGGTTAGTGACGAGCGCGCAAATCCTGTGGGTTTCCACGAGATCAGGTGCGGCGACCCGGGGGGAGGGGTAAGGGATGGGGTGGACAGGGGGTCGGATAGGAACATAATTGACGAGAGTAGATTAAGGTCAACACGTGCCTCGGGGCGACAAGCACGTGGGGCCATGACCCATATGAGCAACACGCTGGAGGCGAGGTTTGCATATGTGTGTGTGTTTTTTTTGTCTGGTCAATAGTTGTCGCCGCCGTGCCTCATTACAAATCAGTTTGATTTTAGCGCGCCCCTATAATCGGGAACACGACGATTCTCACCCTTGCCTTGTTTTCCCAGTTCCGAAAAGACGGTAAGGGAAATCTTAATTATCGCGCGTATCATTCATGAAATTCATCGTATTATCTCTCACGCACGGTTCATGCTTAACCCCTCGGTCTCCCACCGGCTAGCTTGCCCGCACCAACGTGGTTTCTGACTATCAGTAGAGGGTATAAGTATGTGCATAAACAGCAGCAAATTGACCTCTACTCATGTCAAAACCCGGCAATTTCTCGACCGATCAGCTCGTGAGACGTGTTACTACTGTTCTGTAGTATATCTCCTATCCTTTCCTTCGGCCGGCCGGGGCTCCTCCCGCCCCTCCCTCTTCCCTGGCCAGGTGCAGCGCCTTGGAAACTGTGGGGAGCACACGGCCGAGGAACTGGAACAAACAAAACAGAACAGATGGGAGAAGGGAGCACGCGAGAGTCGGCAGGCAGAAGGGTAAGAGCGAACGTGGGCGGCGGTTGTTGATGTTGTATTCACTCAGTACAACAGTGAATACAGCAGTGTATGCAGCAGGAGTGGCAGCGGTGACATAAATTGTACGTAACGGTAATGTTTCGGTAATGTTTCGGCAATGGAGGCGGTAATGGCAGCCGCAACGGTAAGCGTCCCGATAAGATAACCGGCTACTGTAGTGTAAATTCAGCCTGGGTGGGTTAGTGTCGTCACCCTTTCATCAGTAGGTCATGGGGTCCTAACATCCTGACAGCTGCGTACGCCTGGTGGGGTAGGACGGAAAGATGGCGGCGGCGCGGAGGATCAACCACCTCTTTTGCGGTGTGAAAACAACAAGAAAAATATCTGTGCGGGAAGCACGATAGTTTTTGCGATCATACCACCACCACCACCACCACCACCACCACCACCACCAAAAAACACCTCCTTTGTTACTACACGCATGACAACTGTTCCGTTAATTCCCTTGTTGTACCTGCGACCCAATGTTTTCGGAGACAAAACTGCTGTACTCCGAAACGCTGTCGGTTCCTTTCTTCTGCAGTACCAGAAGGGTCAAGATCTACTGCTGCAGAACAGATCATGTACAGATCATCTATAAATAGATCAGCATCTACATCTTTCAGGGCATATTTACTCCTGATCTGTACGTGTGATCTGCATGATATTGCTCATGTTGCCGGGTGAGGGCCGTTATATATTCGTGTCCGTTCCCGGGTTGGATCTAAATCTGTGCCGAACAGAAAATATCCTGCACAACGCTATATATCACAACGGCAGGTTACGATCTAACGGATGTTCCACTACCGTAGATCGTGATCGACCAGGGGTGTCTTCACATTATAATATACCAGCACTTGCACACCGAATCCTTTGTAATGTTAAGTTGGCGCCCAAGCCTTTTAGGACAGCAGTGCTGTTTTGGGGACAAACCAGTCAAGTTCTAAGCATTTCGTCCCTAAAACTGACCTAGAGAGACTGCAGCCCTGAAAGGGTAAAACTGGTCTCACCGAGAAACCGCCCGAGAAATGTTCGGTTTCGAGCTCGTTTTTTTGTGTGCGTGGAAACAAGCTCCCCCCTTCGCCAGAAACCGACCGAAGTTTTCGATTAGCGGACCGAGCCATTTTCGTTTTGGGCTCACAAGCCTGCCGACGTGTGGAAGACAAGGGTCAAGACACGTACCTGGTGTGGAAGGACAAAAATGAGCACGGTGGCGCCTTCCACAGCCGCGGCGAGGTCGCCCTCGGCCGTTACGTTCGAGGGGAGCTTGACGCCGGGCAGATACTTGACGTTCTCGTGCTCCTGGTTGATGACGTCCGTGAGGCATGCCTCCTGGCCCTTGTGGCAAACCTGCTCGGGAAACACCCACTGCCGCACCTCGCGCTCGAAGCCCTCCTGCATTGGTGCCAAGTGAGTTGCGTTGCGTCAGTAGAGCTAAGTCTCCTCATTCGGCACTACATTGGTGAACGCACAGTCTTAGTGGTGCTTGTATTAAGTTCTGTCCTGTACTAAAGTACCAAACAGCACGAGACGGAGAGGACTACTGCTGTCCGTAGCCTATTCATCAACCAATCAGTTCAGAGGCTACATAAATATCCTTCCACGTATATACTTGAAAGAAGAAAAATAGTAGCGCATATACCGCTCCGGCAGCGAATTATGTGTCTTCGTCAAAATGGGGAATATGTAAATAATTTGGAGTCTGATGTGGACCTTCACACGTGGGTAATACATGTTTCTCCTGGCCAGGCCAAAGTGGAATCATTCTACTATTTACGGGGGACCATAGTAAATAGGACCAAAAATTATTGGTGAAAATAGCGGAATGTATAGGTTTCAGTATGCGCCGTAGGTCCTATATAATATGGGCCCCCGTAAATAATACGGTACGCAGCAACATCATTCATCGCAGACCTCTTTTCGTTCTCTTTTTCGCACCTGCTCCGCGACGTTCTGTCCGATGATCCTCGCGATGGCGCTGCCCCAGTTGCCGCTGCCGATGATGGCGACGCGCTCTGCCCTTCCGCCCGATGCGTCAGCCCGGAAAACGTCGGAGGCGCAGCCAAGGTCGGCGTCCAGGAGGCTCTCGCAGCTGGTCATGGATCCCATCGACGACTGTAATTATGTAGTACCATACCGGTACCACGGGTATGCGTTAGTTGCATCACGCAAGGTGAGGGGGGGGGGGGAAGGGGAAGAGGGGTAGGGAGGGGAAGCGAAAGACGGTGGAGGCGTTATCGTGAGAGCGTGAGGCTGGGGGAAGGTTGTTCGTTATTAAAGGATATAAGCACTGAGCCGAACAGTCCGCATCAACATTTATTGTTACTCTTTACTAGGTACAAGGTAAGATCAGGGTTCTGACTGGTCCTCAAAAGAGCGCGGCCATCCTCCCAAGCAGGGCTCATCACGAGAAGTCTCACAAGATACCACGCAAGTCCGGACGCCGAGGAACGTCGCAAGACATACCACGACGAGCTGCATGGTACAGTGTCCTCGCTTTCGAAGACCAGAGCCTGAACCCTGCATCATTTCGTTCGAGTTTCAATATGTTACGGTCATGCCGAGACTCGAACCCACGCATGACAAGCTCAGGAACGGATCGCCCGCTGACATGGAGGCCGTGGGAGCCGCGAGGATAAATGATTCCTGCGGAAGCTGATTCCCACTGAGCCCCGTCGGGGTCAGCGCGGCAGGAGAGGCCAAGACAGGGGCTAAAGCCCGTGAGTTATAGCAGTCCTACATACACTTGTTTCAAGCATACACGAATCGGAAGTACGTACGTGCAGGTACCGGACAACCGTCCGGCTGCGTGACAAAACTTGCTGCCTGTGGATACGTAGTTTCAGGCCACAAATAAAGCTTTTCAGGGGTAAATCGTATGGAGCAAGTGAGTACAACAAAGATGATCTCTTGATGACCTCAACTGCTGCGAGGATTTCCCAGAAATCGCAGTATATAAGGAGGTCCATACTCGTGCCGTATGTGCGATCAATGTGTACACTGCTGTGTCGGAAAAAAAGGATTGATAGATAATGAGTACGCTAGATAAGCACACAACCAGCGGCCTGGAGCATGTGCGAGAGGTTCATCCATGCCCCACGCATATCGAGTGGGGGGTGGGGTCGCCCTTGAGGCATGCTCGAAGCATTGCCATGCAAGCTCGAACCGTGGATGGAAGACCTTTTATTCCCTCCTCGTATCAGACGTGACTCGGACCCGGGGGCGCATTTTTCCGGCTCTCGCCTTCTCCCTTTCCCCAATACGGCTCGTGTCTGATCGAATCAGACTCGATCAGTCCACCATCGGTGGGTTAGCGTTGCGTAAGACGTTTTGTCTTGGACTAGTACGCAGTCTGTGCCAAACATTTGTATCGAGCTAAGTTAACATGTGTTGTTCCATGATACCAACTCGTACCTGCCTGCCGTGGACAAATGGGGAAGTGCTCATTGCGTTTCGAGCAATCCAGATAATTACGCTACCAGTGCCTGGGGGGGCATATGCGAGTGCCTCCTCTATATCCTGACATGTCTCAGCACAAAGGAGATACGTGGAGAGGGGGGGCTGGTCCTTGCTTCGCCTGCACAATCAAAGTCCGGGTAGGCTGTCCCGCGAGGTTAGGAATTTGCCGCACCACCCTCGTAGAGCCATGCTCGAAGCACTGCTATGTGCTTCACGAGTACTTACAAGCAGTAACTTCGGCTGTTTCGGAGTACGATAGTTGTGTTTCGAGCATACCAAACACTTACACGACCAGCGCTCTGTATATAGCATGCGAGGGGGGGCTACTGAAGCCTATACGCGGAGAGCGGGGGGCGGGGGGAGGCGGGAGGGGGGGGCTGCTGTTTCTGAGCCATGCTCGAAGGGCTGCTCGTGTGGGGTACGTACGTACGTGTTCAGTCTACTGCTGCTGTACGCTGTAGGCCATACGTATATACCAGGTACGTACTTTCGGTGCAGGGGGTCTTATCGGGAGCCGAAGAACGCGTTTCGAGCAACCAGAATACCGGGCGAGAAGCAGGCTGGGAGGACCCTGCCTCGGAGACACCACGCCACAAACATGCACCTGCCCGACATACTCAGAGCTAAACAAGACCGAGAGACAAGGAGGGAGGACTCCCTCTTGACTTCCCACCGCTCACTACTCACCGATTCTTCGTCGTGCACGTGTTCCACCACCAAACTGTTCGATCCATTCGTCGTCATCGTCATCGAGGAAGCCATGTTAGCTTGCTTCTGCGTGCGCTTGCTTGCGGCTGGGGTGGGCCTACAAGGGGGAAAACGGGCACGCGGGGCGGGGGCAGGGGGGGCTCTTCTGCGATGCACTCGTGATCCACCAGACTCGGAGCAGGGACAGACAGCAGCAGTGGAGGTGTGACAAATAGATGCGACTCTACTTTTTTGTGTGAGGACTTGTTCTTGCTTGTGCTTGCAGCTCGGATCCGAAAAGCAGGACCGATGACGCGGGTGACGTGTGTAACATCTCCGCAATCTACGATATAACATACGGAGATATTCCCCTAAGGCCCAAGGGACACTCACTCGGAAAATCGTAAAATCTACCGAAAACATGAAAAAAATTGCCATCAAATATCGAATTATATTTGAGCCATCCGATATGTCTCCCTCCGCCTTGTGTACATCGACACAGGCAGTCTTGCCGTTATCCTGCTGCTGTGAGCCTGCGGTGACGCCGAGGAAAAAACATAGAGCGGCAGACCTTGGGCAGGACAACTCTGCACTTGTTCCTGGTAGTGTGGCACGGCAGTGTTGCCCGTGGGATCCTTGGTATGAACGAAGCTTCCGACGTCTCCTCGCCCGAGATGATCGAGGTTCGGACCTGTGGCGCACAAGGAAGGGGGTACTTCGCGAAATCGGGAGTCTCTATCGAGGCAGGGACAACGGTGCTCGAGAGCTCCAGGCCGATCGTGTGGGCCGTCAACGACGAGCACGAGAGCCGCAACTGTAGGTCAGTCAGTCAGCTCGCGGGCTTACGTGGGCAGGTAGGTCTCGGCTTCGGCACACAGGCTGCAGTTTTCCTTCGATGATCGATGATCGAGTTGTTTTTTTGCGGCGCAATAAGCACGATGAGAGACGTGCTAGCGTGCTTCGTGCTTCCGTACCACCGCCGTGGTTCTTTTGGACGCTGCTGTGCTGTGCTGTGCTGGTGTAGCTGTACGACTGGGGAACTCTTGCGCTGCCGCTTTTGGAGCCCGCCTTGTGAATATGGACTAGGCTATGGCAACAAAAGCAGCAGCAAGTGCTTTGTTCGGTATTAGACGGCTGAACAGGTACAGCTAGCTCCAGGCGGAGGCCCTGCATGTGTACGTGCGTAGAGCAGACATGTACTCAAAAAGGTACACTCGTAGCAGCGCGCAGATAGGTCGAATACTCGCCACTGCTGTGCTCGTACACTCATACTAGTGTTTGTGACGGTACGATATCGACTACCTGGACCTTGTTCCGTTTTTCGTGATGGCGGACGGGTATGGTGGACTGGAAGCATGCATGTATCCACGCGCTGCTTGCCAGCATCTTGCACTTTTTCCCTTTTTTTTTCCAATCCCATTTATTATCTTCGCCCGGCGGGTATGGGTACGAATACATACGTAGACACAACAATGGAGTGCATGCAAACGAAGCATCAGAGAGCCGACAGAGCATTCCACGAGACTATCGGTCTATGTGGCGATAGACAAAAGTGCTGGCTCACGACGATCTGCTATAAGTACAGCAGCAGCAGTAGATAGGCTCTGGGTGCCCAGCAGGTCTGCTCCGTGTTCAAACATTCTATTTGATGGAGGTACGATACCCTTCACGCTTCACCAGGTGTGCCATCAATACTGTTGCTGTATACTATTATAGGTATGAAGGACATCGAGGTTTAACGCCCGACACGACTATTTATCTTGAAATTTACTGCTACATTTTATGCGAAGTCAATTTCATACCTGGAATATTAGGAACCTCTTCGGAATGTACAATTTTAATTTCCCCTCGCAAGTAAGAAACATTTGGGCAGGGTGAGCCAGCCAGCATGCATTGCAGTGCTGTTTCTCACTGATAATATCGCGACGAAAGACAAAGCACCGATGACGGATGTGTTTTACCTACTGCTAAAGCGGGACACGCTCCCATGTATATGCGCGAGCGCCATAGAGCAACATCCCGTCCTGTACGTGCGTACATACAAACATGGGCGTACCTGGTACGTACGAGTAGTAGTATCCCGATTCACATGTATTTATAGTAAGGGATCCACCTGAAGGGCGGAATTTCGTCCGGGAGGTAAGGGTCATTATCATCGGAGAGTTTCCCACCCCATAATTTCCATGTTTTTTTCGCGCAATTCTTCAATCTTCCAGATTTTCCTGTTTTTTTCCAAATACGTGAAAATGAACAAACTTGATATTTCTGCTTCTGGAGAATTTCACGAATAGTGACAGAACGCCTCCGTATATTGGTGCATATCTCCTATCTCCAATTATTTCCAGACTGATCTTGATTGGTCGGATGGGGCACATGGAGATTGGCGCCCGAGCTCTTCTTGGTGCAACGAGACTGCTGGTTGTATAATTCGATCTCTTACTTGTCATACGTCGCACCTACTGTACATAACTTCTTGATGCTACATATGAAAGGCATCATGTGTACCGGTACGTGCATCGTTTAGATACCAGTACACACCTCTGTCGTCTCGGGTTTTGAGGTGGCCTTGGGTTGGAGAAGGGGTTGTGTTTGAAAATCGTAGGGTTGAAGGGCTGGGGTTGGGTATGGTCACTGTGCGCACCCCCCTCCTTCCTCTCCATGGAAGAGGAGCCAAAACAAGCGAAGGCCAAACCGAATTTAGGCCAAACCGTAGCTGCTTACGTACAAAGATCATGTGTACAGGTGCACACATAAAGTACGATAATCCGAGGTAGGAAAGACGCGGGGCTACCAACATGTTTTTCGTTTCTAGATCGACAGAAGGCGTGTACGACACATGAAGAAACACTGAATTATGGACAGATTGTGGGAGATAGGGATCAGAGGAAAGATGTGGAGGATGGGGAAAAAATGAATGTGCGACAAGTTCTGTAATGCTGGACGCTGGACGGGGAAATTTCGAAGTATTTTGATATTTTACGAGGAGTTTTATGGGGATGTACGTTATCCCCTAATCTATTCAAGGGATATGCTAGCGACCTGATAGAAGCAGCCGAAGCAGCGAAGCGGGGAGTCACGGTTGAGGAGGATAGTGTCGGGATTGATGTTTGCAGATGACGCCGTGGGGATATCAGAAACACCCGAAGGATAGCAGAAACAACTATTAATACTAATACTCCTAGACAAGGCGCTCGCATGCACGAGGAAATGGAGGGTGGCGGCGAACGTGCGGAAGTGCGCAGTAGTTACATGTAATGAAGATAAGGTGAACCCAGCAATATTCAGTCGGGAGTAGGAAGTGGGGAGAAGATGAATCCGCGACCGCAGACGCTATATATTTCATACGTACGTAACTTGGGCGTAGACATATCAAAATAACGCTCTTGGGGACTCGGGGTACACATATACCTGCTAGCAAAAGTAACAGGAAGCAAGAAAGGGTGAATCACACGTAGGCAAGAGGGATACGATCCTGAGAGACTCGCACCATGACTTTACTATTACGGGGCAGTATACCATAGTAAATAGGACCTACGGTACACACAAAAACCTATATATTTCGCTATTTTTGCTCACAATATTTGGTCCTATTTACTTTGGTCCCCCGTCATAATAGGAGTTACAGATATCTGATGTATCCTGTTGAAAGTGATGGTACCAAAACTAGAATATGCAGGAGATGTATGGGAGATCGAGGTTCGTGAAACAGTGGGAGACAGCACGTGTGACCGCAACTGTGAATACGAAAAGGCTAGGATGCTGACGTACGACGAGTAGCACACCGTTGTTGGGGACAATGCAGTCTAATTCCAAGTAGTTTTCCCCCAAAACCGGACTGCAGTTCTCAAAAGTCAAAAGGGGTAATACTAATAGCAGAACTGGGCATGCCCCCAATGAAGACAAACAGACAGAGACACGAGAAAGTTGAAATGGCTGTATCAAGCGAGGAACATGCCAAAGAAGAGGTGGCCAGCCATAGTTGATAGAGCTGTATGGGAGAAGGTAACGGAAGGGCGAGCTGGAATGACGTGGGATAGGGTAGTTGAGAAAGCTTTGAAGAATATAGAAGGAAATCAAGGGATGATGTCGGCAGGTAAATTTGGGAGGTACAAGGCAGAAGTAGAAGAAAGGGTAGAAAGAAGAGAAAGTCTAGCCCCGAGAAACAAGGTGACATCAGAGAAACACTCGAGATATAACCGGGGGGTTAAAGGAAGGGATAGGAATGAAAACGTATTTGCACGGCTCAATGGACTTCGAAAAGGTTTAAACGGCGCTTTCGTGTAGGGAACCTGTACCCGCCAGAAAATAGAAAAAGGTCTACCAGTAGCCGGGAGGAGGAGGAGGAGGAGGAAGTAGATGCACAGCTGTGCCCGTGTGGCAGAGAAGCAGAGGCTAGACCTCGCATAGTAGGAGAATGTACAATGTACAAGGGGAAACGGGGTGTGTCAGAAGAGGATGTGAGGGGAATAGACGACTGTGACATGGAGGGGGCTGGTACACTGGATAGCAGCGAGAAAACGATCGCTATCCTTGGAGACAGGTGGTGGCCACAGACGGCGAAACAGGAAGGGGATAGGATTCGCATAATTTTTCCACTGCTGTATGTAATATATGGAAATAACGTAGCGCCCTATTGTAAGAGGTGTCTTTATCAGGAATAGGAACGGTGCTCCGTCTCGAAAGGGATGCGTGGTCAATAGTCAGATGATTAAGGCATGCAACAAATGGGTACCCCCCTCCTTTCTCCATTATACATAGGTTGGGTCGGTGTTGGTTGGCAACGACACTGTAGAACATGTCGCTCACTGCTTGTATTAGTTTTGGCGGTCGATCATCGCTGGTGATCGAGTTGAAGACCATTTGTGCGGGGTGGAGAACTTATACTCCGCACAAGGGGAATGATCGCATTGCGTACTGTTTATGGTGAGGCATTCACGAGGTAGTTTCATTGTAGCCCCATTGCCGTCTGTGGGAGTGGCCACACCGAAAAAATTACGAACTCATTGAAGCTTGTCATCCATGTCCAAGTGCGCCTCACAAGCGGTTCTTAGTAGAATGAAGCTCACCCTTCATGTGTCTCGCCGGAAACCTCACGGTGCTTCGCGCTTTGTGCAAGCAATGTCTGTCTGGTCTATGAAAACCCGACATGCTCCGTCACGGCATTGTAGGGATGCGAGGGTCTATGGTCATACGACTACGGCCATGCATGAGATCGAGTACATATCTCCTATCGGGTATACCCCCCCCCCCGGTTCCCCGTGGGGTCATGCACGGCCTGTCCTTGTGCCCCTGACTCACAATACAAGACGATTTTTGCGCACTGGCTGTGGTATTTTCCAGACCCGCTGGTGAAGGGGCTTCCAGCTCTTACCTCTATCTCCCTACGACAGGACACTGTTAATATATTTAAACTAACATCTGAACGTCTGAGATGATGCTCTGTGGGAGGAACCTATCGTTTATCTACTGTACATATCTACTGAGTATTCCAGTAGATCCTACTGCCGTATATTTCAGTAGGTCTACTGCTGCATATTGTCGTAGATCTTCTGACGTATTTTAAGGTAAACCAGATACCAACGTATATTCCTATTTTTGTCGGACGCTGGAGCTCTCCTTCCCCCCCCCCCCCCTCACTGCCGCTGGTGGAAAACCGTGGCGCCGGCACCTTTGTGGTCCCTCGGTGTTGCAAGTGATGCGGCCGTGATACCGATGAACGCTTGAAAGCACCCTTAGGGCGAACAGAATGACAATCCCACAAGCAGGCAGGCAAACAGACAGACAGACAGACAGACAGACAGGCAGGCAGGCAGACAGGCAGGCAGGCAGGCAAACAGACAGAGATGAGTACATATTGACCTCTCACCTTTGAAATACCTGGTATACGTTGAAAACGTAGTTTAGGGAAGCGGCTAATATACCCCCACGATGTCTTAATGGTCTGCTTTCTCTCGTTCTCTCTACCGGCCGGTATCCTGTGCAGGCAGTGCCTCCAGCCCTGTGCGCCCGAGGCGACGGCGCCGTCTCCACCCCCCCCTCCTTGCTCAGTCTGCCTGCGATCAG
>JBBMHQ010085041.1:0-11230 GCA_037834295.1 Postelsia palmaeformis | reverse complement strand
TACACACAAAAACCTACAAATTTTCGTTTTTTTACTCACAATATTTGGTCCTATTTACTATGGTCCTCCGTAATAGTAGTTGGTGGTAAATTAGGCGCGGCCGAAGCAATGCCTGCAGTAGTAGTCATATCTGCGATGCATCATGCTGGGTCAATCCGGATTATCTCAAGGTTTCGTTCTGTACCTACAGAAGAACCATCCGGGGTATTTACCCGGGAAATACCCTACAGAGGACTTCTGTAAGTTTTGAAAGACATTTATACCCGTCCCCGGAACTTCCGTAAGTTCTGTACGCGACCTTCATACCCGAACCCGGAACTTCTGTAAGCTCTGTACGCCCCGTTTCACAAGACCCGGGGTACCGGTGCAACATTTTCGTACTTGCCCGGAACTTCTGTGAGTTCTGTACGCCCGAGCCACCATTCCCGGAACTTTTTGTGAGTTGTGTACGGGTTTTGTACCCTAACCCGGAACTTCTGTAAGTTCTGTAAGGGTTTTATGCACAATACCCGGGGTACCGGTACAACGTTTTTGTACTTGCCCGGAACTTCTGTGAGTTCTGTACGCCCGTGCCACCATACCCGAAACTTTTTGTGAGTTGTGTACGGGTTTTGTACCCGTACCCGGAACTTATGTGAGTTATGCACGACCTTCATACCCGTACGTGGAACTTCTGTAACGTTTGTACCCCCGGCTCCGCAATACCCGGGGTACAGGTACAACGTTGTTATACTTGACCATAACTTTTGTGAGTTCTGTACGCCCGGGCCACAATACCCGGAACTTCTCGAGCTCAGTAAGGGTTTTATACCCTAGCCCGGAAATTCTGTGCGTTCTGTGAGACACCCATACCCTAAACCTAAATCCACAAATCCTACATAACCTATCCTTGGATTGTCCTGTATTGGGCTGAACGAACATCAACCAACATCTACATACTACAAACGTGCGCCGTCGTGGGTGAATTCCAATATCGTAAATATTATTGGCCTCTTCTGCTCTTGATATATGAAAACAGAGTGTTTTCTGGTTGAAATTCAGCACAATAACAATTTGAGGACGAAAAATCTGCACCTCCCATGTTTCGTCCAACATGAATAACTTATTTCTCGTAGCAGGTGCCACCATACGACATCTACGGCAGCAGTACGTCCACCGCAGCGTAATAGCAGCAGCAGCAGAGTAGCAGTGAGACACACGAGGCCAGGGTCAGCGTCGTTGTACGCTCGGCTTGTTTCAGTTGAGCTCTCTGTACGCCGCACCGGATGTTGTGTGTGTTGCTTGATTCAACACTCATCCTAGTTTGAAGTCGAAAAATCTCAAACTTGGCAATATATATGTACTAGGGAATAAAAGGCCTTCCCGCCCCCACGACGATCGAGCCAGATTCTGAAAATAATATGGGAGCTATACTTGGTGAGCCAGTACATACGATAGACATTAATTGTCGCCCCGTGCTTTAAACTCATGAAAACCATTTAGTAATAAGTCACTATATGTAGGACTTAAAAAAACTCTCAAATTATGAATTGTGCAATATTTGTTTGATGTGCTTACTCCCTCTCTAAAATTTCCCACGGTAACTTTATTAGTCGTTGGTTGCAGCAGTACGATGCAATACAACCTGCGGGTAATACAATACACGCACAGCAGAGGGACCACACTCGGAGTATCGACTATTTACGTGTCGAGCAGATTTCGTACGCTGAATGCTGAGACTATCAGGGTGCTTGCGGCCTGAACATTGCAAGTGACGAGGAGTGTGAGCGCTACTGAACTTGAAGCCTCTAAATACTGCCTAAATGTTGCGAGTAAGTGCGAGTGTTAACAGTTTTAAATACCCAAACGCCACGGGTGCAAGGAGTGCCCGCAGGATCGGGCGCCGTAATATCCGAATGAACGGTCGACAGTACTATCACTCTCATCAAAAGGATGAGGTGCGTTAAATCGAGGTGTCAGAGCAGAGGTCAGACGAACGTCCTGGTAGGAGAATGAAATAAGAACGATGTCGAACAACAACAACAACAACAACAACACAAACACGGGGGGGGAAGAAGACGGCAGCAGCAGTGGTGACGAAAAATGTACTTCAGGCCTGCCGTACGAAACGCATCTGCCCGAAGAACGGCTGTAATTATGCTGGTCATCGACAGAAGAGTGTGCCGGATTGAGTCGTCCTGGGCAATGGTGTTATGATACTGCTTTGTATAAGGCTAAAAACCTGGTTATTACCTGGGTTCAGGTATTGGGATCGTATTTGTGGTCTTGGAAGGTGTACCGTAGGTGGAAACGAAGACGGTGGCAGCAGTGGTGACGGAAAATGCAATTGCTGTACGAGACGTATCTGCACGAATAACGGCCGTTATCATGGTGGGCATCGACAGAAAAGTGTGCCGGATTGGGTCGTCCTGAGCAAAGGAGGATTGATACTGCTTTGTATGACGCTGAAAGCCCGGCAATGACCTCGGTTCAGGTATTGGGATCGTATTTGTAGTCTTCGAAGGCGTGTCTTAGGTGGAAAACCAGGGGTTTTCCAGAGAGCCACGAGCGTGGTCTCAGTTCCGTCGTGCACAAGAGGAATTGACTCTTCTTCTATCTCTACGCAAGCAAGACATTTGAGTACCAAAGAATACCGACTTACTAGGCGGAACTGCACGGGGATGAAAAATGTTCCGCTGTCCGCATGCTCATCACATATAGCGACGACGGCAGAACATGGGTTTTGGGTCGCGAGTTCGATCTTCTCCGCCCTCCAGAATAAGCGTTTTGGAAAGAAAAAGTTGAGACTTCCCCACGTCGAACCCGAAATACACTTACTTCTGGACCTCCAGGAACTGGAACAACTTAGGCTGGCGAGACGACGACCCGTATATACGTTTTGTCCTGAATAATCCCGCCGTTCCAGGGGGGGCGAGTGTTATAAGGCTTAGTTCGGGGTAGGCGATTGGTTAACCTTTTACCTTTAGCCCAACGGACTAAGACCTTCATACCTGGTACCAGGTATGTTTTTTTTCGTTTTTTATATTTCTTTTTTCCCCTTTCCATGCATCTTCCTCGCCCCCCCCCGTCGCGGGTGACTTGGCGATGGTTTTTCATTGACGATTGATTTCTGCCCCTCCAGGCTACGTCTTCCTTTCAAAAATGTTTTCAACGTACTTCGCCGGTTTCGTTGCCTTGTCGTTCAGAGGTGTGGCAGTGGGTTTTGGGGAGCCGCGTCTTCGACTCATGTTCTAGTTCGTGGAATCGGGGTTTTGATGAATTTTCCATAATTCTTCATATGTATGCGGCTCATTAGAGTGGGCTGGTGTTATGATATTGCTTCGTATAGGGCTGAAAGCCCGGTAATTACCTAGGTTTAGGCCATGGGATTGTATTTGCAGTACTTGGAAGACGTATCTTAGGCGAAAAACCAGGTGTTTTTCAGAGAACCACGAGCGTGGTCTCAGTCTCCGTCGTGCACGAAAGTGATATAGCTGTTCTTCCATCTCTGAGGAAAGTAACACATGCGAGTACCAACGAGAACCAGCTTCATAAACAAACTGGGCAGGGATGAAAAGTGTCCCGCTGTCCTCATGATCATAACAAAGGCCAGACGATGTTCGTGATATATTAATATGAGAAGGAGCAGATAGATGCTCCGAGAACCCTAGAGTAAAGTAACGAGTATCGGAGATAATCTACTTCAGGTTCAGTACTTCGTGTACTCGGAGTACATCAGGGCTTCATGCTCCGGGATGCTACTCGTACTCGAAGTAATTGGGGTATGATCACTCTCAATACTGCTTGTATTCGGAGAATTCTCGGGTTCAATACTCTGAAATCCTGCTGTCATCCAAGTAATTTGAGCTTATTTACTCTGGAATACTCGTTGTACTTGGAGTATTTGGGGATGTTGTACTGTTCCTACTTTAAGTAACCGGAGTACTTGGGCATTTCGTACTGCGAAAACTTCAATATTCGGAGTATTTCAGGGTTTCATTTTCCAAGGTACGAATAATAGTAGGAGTATTTCAGGGTTTTATACTCCAAGGTAGTCCGGGTTAGAGTAATGCTCGAAGCATTTTACTCGGATGATGAAGTATTCCTCGGTTCAATACTCGCGGTACTCGGAGTATTGTACTCCGAGTAACTTAGATGTTCGTATTCCGGGTACTGCTTGTACTCGAGTAAAAGTACTGCTCACACTCCCAGTACTCGGAGGTTCTTGGCCTTCGGTGCTGCTCATACTTCAAGCACTCTGACTATTCAGGCCACCAGTACTTTAATACTCAGAGTACAAAAGTTACTCGATACTCCGAGTATACTCGGAGGATTTGTGGTTCTTGGTGATTTTCGTAGCAACAACACGAAAAATAACAGCTCATGGCATAGAATATAGGACACCTAATAAGGAACAAGAAATATGGTCCAGGCTGGATTGCTTACTTGAGAGGAGGTATTTTTTACATTTATTTCAAGATAACGATTCTCGAACTTCTTATGTTCTTCTCAATCTCAGCCTGGATTTCTTTTTGGCTTGTTTCTTATTAGATCAAGTGTGTTGCAAGTCTATGCCTATGCCACAGAAAAAGTCTTCCACATTTCTCAAAGAAAGAAAGAAACGCCGGTGTGGCATCGAGGCTTGGTTTCTTACTTAGTTGTCACCATTGAGCATAGTCTACTTTTGGCTAATATATCATAAATATGGTCTTGAGTATAGCACCCAACTCTGCAACTTCCTTATCCTTATGCGATGAACTTCCTTGTATAATGAGACATCAGCTTCGACTTCTTACGAGACCAACGACTTTGCAGAGTTTCTGAGCAATATTTATTAGTAGTGACACAAAACATGCGCTCCCAAAACCTATATGAGCGAATTTCTTAACAGCGGGGGGGTTCTGTGTCAAGTATACTTATGATCCTGCCCGTGCTTTAAAGTATTTCGCGGGTTTCAATACTCTAGGTATTGCTTGAGGTACACGTAATTCAGGGGTAAATACTCTACAGTAGATACTTTTTTACTTCAAGTGTTTCGGTGTCTAGTACTCTAGATAGGTCTCGTACTCGGTATGGATACTCTCCGTACTGCTTGTGGTTGGAGTTTTTCGGGGTTCGATACTCCGGAACACGGCTGTACTCCATGTATTTCGAGGGTCGACACTTAGAATACTTTCTGTACTTGATGTACTTGGGGATCTTGTACTGCTCGTACTTTGAGTACTTGAAGTACTTGGGCATTTAGTACTGCGAATATTTCAATACTCGGGTTGTTTCAGGGCCTCATATTCCGAGGTACGAGTAATAGTCGGAGTATTTCAGGGTTTATACTCCATTGTACTCCAGGTGAGAGTACTGCTCGGAGTATTTTACTCGGATGAAGTGTTCCTGGGTTCAATACTCGCGATACCCGGCGTACTCCGAGTAATTTAGATGCTTGTACTCAGTGTACTGCTTGTGCTCGACTTTTAGTACTGCTCATACTTCCAGTCCTCGAAGTATTTGGGCCTTCAGTCCTGCTCGTGCTGCTCGTACTCCGAGTATTTAGGCCACCAGTACTGTATCACTCGGAGTACTCGGATTACGGAAAATACCCGGTACTCCAAGTAGACTCTGTTGAATAGAAATAAATGGGTACATAACTAGCTATGTGGAGAACACGGGCTAACTTGTCTCTCGCGGCCGGGTTGATAGTTGCGAGTCAGACAGATAGACGCGGCCAGCTCATTGGCCGACTTCGCGCCCTGTTGAAGGTATAGTCAGGTTTCGGTCAACGTTTTCTACCTGTGACGCATCCGAGCATTTCGTTCGTGAGTCTCCGCGTTGCGGCGATAGGCGGCTTGTGTTGTCTCACCACAGGTGCTGCAGGCAGGCTTCTCTCTTTCTCTGCTGTATGCCGTTGAGTTGTCTCTGCTCCGGGCAAGGCCTTCGCAACGAAACTTATCATCATCGTCACGGGCTGCCAACAACGCGGTGTAGCTAGCGTCGCTCCTCGTTCTCTTTATACGAGGGATGAAGTCGGTTGCTGTACGATTAACTGTGAAAATACATTGCGGCGGATTTTCTTAATGTAACGGTAAAAAGTACGATCTCGACCAACCACGCGGCGAGACAAACAAACTTTGCTCAGGGGAGATACCGTCTCGTGTCAAGCGTGCGTGATTGTGTGTACAGCAGTGTGCTGCGGCAGAAGGAGATAGGGAGAATGGTGTTGCAGAGCTATAAAGAGGAAGGTACTGTTTCGTTGCCTGCATATTGTCAAAAGCGCAGCGCATGCATGTAGTGTATAAAAGTAGAGAGAATGCCGTTAACCGCTCGGTAGCTCAAACGACTCTTATATCGGTCGCTTCGGGTCAAGCGGCGCTAGATAACGAAAACCAGATGCTCAAGACGCAGGAGGGCAGGAACACATGCTACATTCGTATTTTCAAGATGGCGTCGCAAAGGACAGGATCTTCGAACGTTGCACGAAGGCAACTTGCAAACGATGAATTCGGAGTAGTATGTGAGAGATACAGGTTTTATACGTTGCACGAAGGGAGCTTACAAAAGTCGGTTTTGAAGTACGTGAGGTTCGTACCTGGTATATTAGAAGGGATACTACAATGGAGTTATAATTGGGCATCACTTTGTCCTCGAAGTATTATTAGTAGATGTATTTGGCCAACAGGGGTTCTTGTAGCAGATGCCACCACTACTACCGTTGTACAACATCTACAGCAGATCTTCTTCTTTTTCTCCGTCCCCTAGGCCTGACAATATCACCTGCAGCATGTCTTGGGGACATGGCCTGAGCGTTGCTGTACATTTTACATATCCGTACCCGTAGTTGGGTTTTGTTAGTTATGTAGGTAGGAGAGCTCGAGGAATAATAAGCCGCGTCTCTGCCTGCTGTGGCTAGGCCCAGTCTGCATGCTGTGGACAGGCCCAGTCTTCTTGCTGTAGACTGCTGCGAACAGGCTCAATCTGCCTGCTGTGAGTAGAGAGGCAAAGTCTGCCTCTGCTGTGGGCAATCGCAATCTGCATGCTGTGGACAGCCGCAGTCCACCTGCTGTCGGCAGATACAATAAACCGTTACGATTGGTATTTCAAACATGGCCCAGCGCGGTCATGTGCCTAACGACGTTGCCTCACCTAGCTCGACCAACTGTGAACAACTTACCATCGCACCAGCACGAGTAAGTGTGTGTTTTGTGTGTGCATGCACAGAGCCCGCCGGGACTGGAATTGGTGACGTGTGCGTCTAGCGCGGTGGTAAAACGTGGTCCAAGCAAATGTTGAATTACTCACACAAACACAACCACAAACAGGAAAACTCGAATCAAGGCACCCTACCCTTATACGGGCCGCTACAAGTAATTATGGGTAATGAGGCGCCGCCTCAGTAGTTATCTGCAGTGGTCATATCTGCGATGCATCATGATGGGTCAATACGGATTATTCTGTACTGTTGACTGTGCTAAAATATACGACGGATATTATCCATTTTGTAGTAGGTGTTCGATGTGCCGATGAGGCATTAGGTGTGAGGGGAACATCTACGTGGAATTTGCGGGAGAATGGGACGTTCTCTGTCTGGTAGCTTGCTGGATAATGTCCTTTGATGTTCCGTCATGAGTTGTCACTCGACCGCTTGAAAATGATACAAGAGAAAAGATTCTGGATTATTGCTGTCTTGAGTCACCAACGTCGTGTTCCCGTGCCATGTACGTACACCTTTAGAGATCAATCAACACACTAGTGAGCCGGTGATCTTCTATTGGTACAAACATAGTCCAGCCCAGCCTAGAGAGGCGGGAACCTCCTTCAAGCGATGCCTGATTCAAATGGGCAAAGCGTGGACGCGAACATCGACGCCGAGGAGAAGATTCGAGAGATGAGACAAGAGATTGAGGTCCTGTGGAGGACAGTGGAGGAGCAGAGGCTGCGCGCCCAGGGGGGCGCGTTTCTCGCAGAGGCGGGAAGGGGGGCCGGTGGGGGGAGGAGAGAAGATGCAGCAGCGACGACTACTTCTACGGCAGTTGCTACTATGCCAACACTTGGGCAACAAGCCCAATCAGGCACGTCGCATTGTTTCCTTTCGTCCCGCCCTGGTGTAAGTCAGTCGAGACCCCCCAAATTCGATATTATAGAAGCCCACTTTGATATATGGCCCAGCAAATTCCAGGCTTACATGTCATCGCTTGGTTGCCTGCACGTACTCAAGTTGACGGACAACCCAGTGATGGTAGGCGACATCAACGTGTCTCAGGTGGAGTTGGAGCAGAGGCACACGTCGCAAGAGATTAGAGATGCGCGGTTTGTATATGATTTGATGATGGAGTCTTTGACAGGATACGGTATCGCTGAATTCCGCATGCAGCAGGCTATGTCATCAAGCGGTGCTTGGCTGGAACTAGAGAAGTATTACATGCCCAAAAACATTGCCGTAACTCTCAGACTCGAGCGGGAATTCGAGACCATCCGAATGGTTGAGGGTGAAAACCTCGTATTGTCTCTGGGCAGGGTAGACCAGGCAGCTGACCAGTTGGCCATGTTAAATAGCAGGAAGAGCGTAGAAGGAGTGAACAGACACACTGGCACCAACTTTTCTTCGCTCTACAACATACAGAGCAAGTCCATCCTCTCTCGCCCGTTTATCCCTCGTTCCGAGATTGATGAGATCATCCGTGACGCGTAAGCGAATGGCGGGGTTGAGCGGGAGATGATATCTAAGGCGTTGCGTGTTGAAGGAGTAGGAGATATGCATGCCTTGTACGCTGGAGCTGCGCAACCTACCGGTGGAGGAGGTGCGGGTTCAGGCGGAAGGGGGAAGAACAACGAGCGAGGCGGGAGGTTTAAGGGTGGTCAGAATCAGCAGCAGCAACCTCAGCAGCAGCAGCAACCTCAGCAGCAGCCTCAACAACAGCAGCGACACCATCACCCGAAGCAAAGCGGTGGAGATGGAGGCGAAGCGACACCGCAAGACATTACTGATTCTCATTGGCGTTGGGATGCAGTGGCCTGCAGGTACCGTCGGGATGACTCTGGTCCAAATCCGTTCGGTACCGGTGGGCAGGTCTCACCGATGGGCTGGGTACCTACCGAGCCGCTGCCACCTGGGACTATACCTCCGATGCCCCCACCGCCGGTGGGTGCTTCGACGGGCTGGAGTCCCCGACCGGGTGGTAAACACGGGGGGGGTCAAGGGGCTTTGCTTTCGTTGCAACCGGCCGGGACGTTTTATCGCAGAATGCCCGATTGCCCCCGCGCATGCAAATGTCTCGGTCCAGTCTTCTTCCCCCCAATACCCCTCGATGTCCTACGGTGGTGGCTGGCTGCAGGAGACACCGACACCCTACGGTAGTGGTGGGTATACCTCAGCCGGAGCTTCCCCGCCTCAGCCTTCCTCGAGCCCTTTCCCTGACCTGGCGAACAACGGCAACTTCACGCCTACGTTCGACCTGCATCTTCTCACCGCGCAGTTTGCGCAGCAAGGCAAGGCTGGTAGTCATGATTTTATTGTGAAGGATAAGAGGGAAGAATGAGTAGCGGATTATGGTGCTACTTTTCATGTGACGGGTAGCCCCTTGGGTATGGTAGACTGTTCCCCCCCTTCCCCCAGCAGGAGCAGTTTGGTCGTAGGTGACATGATGTCACTAACGGTTGAATGTTTTATTAGTATACCGATGGTGATGCACAGTCAGCAGGGTGGCGTAGAGATCAAGCTGTTGGACGTAGCGAATGTACCCGGACTGCGCTTCAATCTGTCACGCTCAATCCAGATGGAGCTCATCTGTTGGGTGGGGGTTTGTCTTTCATACGTAGGGATACTGGATCATACATTCAGGCTACACGGATTGTTGAGACGCCTATCGCTGCCGCAGTGTTGGCCCCCGTTAAGATGAGGAATATCGATATTAACGATCTTCATGTTCCCCTTGCACACTCCCATGCCGATACGCTTCGTGAGACGGCCCGCCAAATGATCATTAAGGTTTTCGGAGAGTTTGTCTCGTGTGCCGGATGTCCTGAGGCAAAGGAGAGGAGGATGGCGGTGCCGTGGACAACCTAGTGCCGCTCCACCAGGCCTCTGGAGCGCCTTTTCGTGGACCTGTCGGGCATGCATCGTACGTCTACAGGCGGTGCCGAGTAATTGATACTAATCGTCGACGACTACTCGCGCCTGGGATGACCGTATCTCTTGGGCCGGAAGTCCGATGTCCCGAAGGTCTTCGCTGGATTCCTCGCCGACATCAACGGCAAAGGTCGCCCGTCCACCGTGGAGTGCCTCCGCTCGGATAACGGCACCGAGTTCGTCAAGGTGGAGTTCGTGACGATGCTCAACCACTACGGCATTCGGCGCGAGTACACGCCCGTCGGCTCTTCCAAGTATGGTGGCATGGTCGAGCGCCGGATAGCTATGACGCTGGGGCTCGCGATGGCGCCACGCTTGGAGGCCCCTCGCCTGTTCGGGGACGTGAAGATGCCGTCGACGTAACCTCTCTGGGCTGAGGCCTGCAAGTGCGCGAGCGACGTGATCAACCTGGCGGCGAGGGTGAGGGACAAGTCGGACATGCACTCTCCTTACCGGCGTTTCTCCGGGAGGCCACCGCTTGCGCGGCTTCTTCCGTTCTTGAAGCCGGGCTACCAACACGTGAGGAGGACCCTAAAGACGGGACGCTAGGCGGAGTCCTTTTATCTGAATAGCGGAAACCATCACTCGACAGACTGCTGCAAGATCCTGCTGCTGTCTGGCCAGAGGTCGTACTCCCGCGGCGTTACTTGGGAGCACCCGAGGAAACCGTTTGTGGGGTTACTGCCTTCCGAAGAGGAGTGATCTCCGCCGTCACCCCCGTCGCCGCCGTTCCCGGGCACGCCGGAAACCCTGGGGGGCCCCGGCGTGAGATCTGACCAGCTGTCGCCGCCCCCACTGCTGCTGCCGCAATCGTCGTCATCGCCGCCACCGCCACCGCCACCGCTACCGCCGCCGCCGTCACCATCGCCGTCGCTGCCGACGTCTTCGTCACCGCTGTCACCGCCACCATCGTCACCGCCGCCGCCGTCGCCGCCGTCGCCGCCGTCGCGGCCGCCGTCATCGCCGCCGTTTCCGCCGCAGCAGCAGCCGCCGCAGCCACAGCTTTCTCAGCGTGCTGCCCGGGAGCTGGATAGTTACAACCAGACCCGGAGGATGACCATGTACAGAGAGGCCGGACTAGGGGGGAGACTATGAGGCACCAGGAACTGGGTGGCCTCACCCCGAATCTGGAGG
>JBBMHQ010085030.1:0-11230 GCA_037834295.1 Postelsia palmaeformis | reverse complement strand
ATTGGTGCCGTGGTCCCGAACGGATGCACTCGACGACGGACAGGCAGCCGTCAGCACGGATGTCAGATAAAAACTTAGCGAACACCGATGCCGCGTCAGACTTCTTCAGGACGTGCATGCAGCCGAGTCGCGAAAAGTCATCCACTATCATCATCAGGTACGACGCCCCGCCAGCAGACGGGGGTGTTTCCCAGAGAGGTCCACAAACACGCGCTGCAGAGGCGTAGTTGAACGGGACACGGTCGAATACGGCACAACCATCCTCCTCCCTTTTGCTTCAGAACAGCCAGCACACGGCACCAATTCCCCAGTCACTTTCACGCCCAATTGGCGTGCGGTCGCTCGCAAAGTTGTCTTATGTGAGTGAGCAAGAGCAACGTGGAGATCGTTGATATCGATTGTCTGTATCTTACCAGGGGATAAACAGCAGCTGCGATGAACGAGTCAGGTTTCACTCTGGTTGCTTTCACATACGAGCCCGAGGCTCTACGAGCAAAAGTGAGGCGGCCACCCATAAGGTGGACACCAGCTGAATTCCTAATCGCACCATGCTTGGGTGTAACCTCGTGCAGTGAAAACAGGTGGAACTTCAAACCAGAGACGAAAGCAACGTCCATCAAGACCACGTCTATATCTCCCCCGGCACTGTGCATCACCATGCTCAGCTTCCCAATACACTCTACCTGCATTGACCTCATGTCACCTACTAACAGGGTACCCCTACCTACGGGGGGTGGCTTACACTCAAACATAAAAGTGGGATCACCGGTAACGTTGTAAGTTGCACCAGACTTCGCAACCCACATTTCATCATCGCCGAAAACAAAAGTACCAGACTTAAAACCAGAATCACCCTCATTAATGCCTTGGTGCGCAAACTGCGCGGTGAGGAGATGATCGTCGAGCGTAGAAGCACTGCTGTAGCCACTACTCTCGGGCTCGGGGGGGAAGCTGGTCGGAAAGGCAGCAGACGGGATGGCAGAGGGGGTAGCGCCCGGAAAATAGCCACCACGGCCGTGGCAGATCGGCGAGGTGAATCCACCGTAGTACACAGACGGGGGCGGCAAAGGGCGGGCGATATTCGCATGTGCTTGCACTTGAAGCTCGTGCGGGCACTGTGCAATGGAGTGGCCGGGCTGGTTGCAACGAAAGCACAACCGAGGGCCGGCAGCACCCTACCGTGGACCCCAGCTCGCCATCACCGGCGGGGGTGGGGCCTGCGGTAGCTGCCCTCGCGGCGGCTGCGTAGGATCCAGCCCATCGGAGGAACCTGCCCCCCCGTACCAAACGGGTTGGAACCTGTATCATCCCAAACATAACGAGTGGACGCGACATCCCAACGCCATTGAGGGCCTTTGATGGCCCCCGGTACCGGTCTGCCGCTTCCGCCCCCGCCCTGCTTCTGCTGCTGCTGCTGCTGTTGCTGTTGCTGCTGCTGCTGTGGCTGCTGCCGCGGTTGCTGCATCCAGAGCGGCGCTTGCTTCTGTTGCTGCTGTGGCTGCTGCATCCAAGGCGGGGTTGGCTGCTGCTGCTCTTGCTGCTGCTGCTGCGAACCCTTAGACTTCCCGTTCCCCTTCCGGCCTTTTCCACTCACCCCACCAGACCCCTTCCCTGCCCCTCGTCCTCCTCCACCTCCCCCCCCTCCTCCTCCCCCTCCTCCTCCTCCTCCTCCACCTCCTCCTCCACCTGCGCCGGCCGGCTGGACACCACCGACATACAGAGCGAGTGGGTCCACCGACCCTTGCACCACCATGGCCCTCTGTACCAGATATTTTTCCACCTTGTCATCTATTTAAGCACCTTGGGTGATCTCATTGATCTCCGAGCGAGGGATACCGGGGCGGGGGAGAATGGGCTTTGTTTGGATAGCGAACAGTGAAGAGAGATTTTGGACAATGTGATGGTTGACCTCTTCCTCACTCTTGGCATCTCCTAGCCGTATTAACTTGTCTGCCGCCTTGTCAACCCTACCACAAAAGTTAATAGGGTCCTCGTTTTCCATCATACGTATCGTCTCAAACTCTAATCGAAGCCTACGTTTTGCTTCACGAGTCTTCGGCATGTAAAAGTCCTCTAACGCTCGCCACGCGCCGCTGGGAGATTTTGCTCTCTGCATGTCAAACTCTACCGTAGGGCATCCGGTCATCGACTCCATCAGTAAACCATACACCAACCTGGCATCCTTGATCACCTGAGGGGAGTGCCTGCTGGTCAGCTCCTCCTCGGACACGTTGATGTCGCCTACATCACAGGGGAATCCGTGGGCTTGATATCATACAAGCAACCAAACCCCCCAGAATAGGCCATCATCTTGTTGCGCCACATCAAGTAAAACACGTCTTCTCCACCAGACTTTGGCGGAAGAGACTGAGACAACACTGGACGAGACAAGGAAATTCCGTGAGACATGCCTATTCGGGCACCCTGCCCTGATGTCGCCGTCTCTTGTCCAGATGTCGCAGCTGCCGACACGTTCAGCGGCTGCTCCCGTCATCTGCGAGGCCCGTGAAGCAGCCAGCAGCGAGTCCCTCTCGTCGCTGATCTCCTTTTCCCGGGAAGCATTCTTCAGTACGCGGATCTCTTCCAGCATAGCGAGGTGCTCCTCGCTGAGCTGGATAATTTCTCCGCCATCATCACCACCACCACCACCACCTTTATTCGACATCTCAAGACTGTCCAAGCCACACAGGGCTGACCGATAGCTGCCCAAGCCAGATACCTCTTGTGCGCTAGCGTATTAGAAGTGTCTGGGCTCGAGCAGGTATCAGCCGAGGACGGTCAAGAAGAGGGCACACCGCTCAGAAAGAATACACAGAAATATATCATCAAGTATAGTGATAGATGCTGCGTCGTATCGTACCAAAGCGGAGGAATAGAAATTCTACCACTCATCCTGACGGTCCCTTCCCGCCACATCATAAAAACATCATACTTATGTAACTCCTCAGAAGTCTACGACGGTTACGACTCGATATCCAAATCACAACCAACAGTACATGACCACGATGAACTCCCAAACTAGGATAGGAGACGAAAAACAAAAGAGAATGACGACAGCAGTAGATGCGGGGCGCGGACGGACCAGATGAAGAAGGACGTACCGTGGCTCAAGCTCTGCCTGCTGTACTTCTTATCAGGGGTTCCATAACATACCGCACGAAAAGCGCGATTTCACCGATGAAGATTGGGTAGCGTGGACCCAACCCATGTTCTTCTCGACATTCGTGCTTATGTGTTTTCCAAACAGCGGTGACAAGAATGCATGAAACGGTATGGGTCCAGGATTAGAGAAAAATTGACCCAAATCATAGCTGATACTATTTCGTAATAGGTGATCAGAAAAGAGTAGCTCATCCGAAGTTGGCATGTATCTTCTATTAATAGAACTCGATAGCGTATGACGATGGTTATCTGGGAACTCATGTATGTATATGCCCTACAGCCCACCAACGAGCTCAGCTATACACAGTTACCACAGAAAAACGGTACCTAACCGCAGAGAGGCCCAACGGAACCTCCGTTGTAGCACCCCAAAACTATGAAAACCCGCGCGATACAGCAATGAGTGCCGCTCGTCACGAAACCCCGCGCAGTCTCAGGTAGTCGACGACTTCATTAGAGCAGCGATGCCGTCGAAAGAGGCACCTATGAGCGCAAATGAAGATTACGATAAATCTACGGCAACTTGGGAAAACGTGCCCAGACGAAGGTGGCACGCGCGTCTCAACTACCGCACCAACTGGTACAGATAGTGCGTTGCGCGGCAGCGCGCGACTTAGCCTGTTGTGCTGTTGCGATTTCGGACTCGTAATAACTTGGCTCGTTTGATTCGTTGTTGTACCCACGTGCAGTATAGTAAGAACGAAAGGCTCAGCTTTGGGTCGACACTAAGAAAAGTTCTCTTAAAAAAGAAGGTGACCTGGGTTTTGCGACGAGATAAGAAAGAGCTGTCCACGGGCCAAGTTTCAATAGGAAACGTGTAGTTTTGCCTTTACGCTGAGTTCACCAAGAAATTCGTGCCAGGCCCTCACACTTGTCTCACGAAAGTTTACAGCGACAGTACCGCATCGTTAGCAACTGACAGCGCATTGAGGGCCCGTCTTAACGAGATACTTTTTTCATGATAATCAAACAGAAAAAATATTTATTTGATTCGATTTGAATAAAATTCCGTGAAAAATTGCCGTTAGGGCCGTTTTAAACGACTGCTAGAAATACCAAAAAAAATGCTATTTAGCAAAGACTTGCTAAAAAAAAGAAGCTATAGCTAAACAATAAATAATTGGCAAAATGGCAAGTGTTCGGATCATAACGCCCTCAGATTTTATTCAAACCCCTTACAGCAGCAGCAGCAGCAGGTAGCCGATCGCACGCCGAGGCCCTCTACGGTAAGAACGCTGGCGCAGAAAAGACCCTAGGCACAGCGCATGTACGTCGGAGGTCGGCAGTGCTTCCAGCCCGGCCAAAATCCCATGGGAAGAAGGCTGGGGCGGCTGCTATTTGTGTTTGTCATTTACCACCAGCCTGCACCCACCTCAAAACCACGCCCATGTCGCATCCACACGGGGTTTACGGCCAGTGTCGCCAGCCCTATCTTGGCTGCTGTCAATGCAAACGTGTATCCGCTGTATCTCCATCTATTTCACAAGTTAGAGCGTGTCTAGCGTGGGGCGTCGTGGGGTGGTCTGGTCTGTACCACCTTGCAATAGCGTTACTGGGCTGAAATAGGAAATTGGAAAGCAAGTTTGTGGGACAGTAGTCCCGCAGCAGGTCATTTTCTAGTCAGATTGGGTGTGGAGACACACCGAGGTGGGGTTGTGCCGCGTTACCACACCCTCAGGGTCAGCAACGAAAGGTAATCTCAGAGTGCCCCCGAGGAGCCAGGAAGGCCTTGAAGGATTGTAGTGGAAAAGAGGCGGTACGATCTAGGGGATAGGGCCTGGTATCCACATCACCCCCCTCTTTTTTAGACGTGCAAACATGCGCCGTCTTGTAAAAGGTGTCGACTTGGGATGACATGATTCTAGTCATTCCCTAGAATACGCCAATGATCAGTACTGTAGCAGCATAATCCGAAACTCGACTTGAACGGTTTGGCAGTAAAACATAATATTCGTGTTGAGAAACACGTGAATATGACTCGTCGGAAGTTCTAAGACTCCCATGCTGTACGTGCAATGCCATCGCTGCTTCAACACGTTCCGAGTAGCAACTAAATCCTTGGGCATGGTCTTACGAGGAACGACAACGTTATTTAAGAGCCAGGACGGACTATTAATAGTTGCATAAGTTTAAGAGAACAGGGTTACTGCCAAACCTCAGTTCGCGCGACTGTGCTGGGTGCGGTTGGAACCTGTAGTACGACTGACGACCTAGGACCCTCATCAAGTGTGCTTGGACTACAAACACTTGGTACTTCATGAAGAGTTTGACGTATACATACAAGTATATGAACAAACAAGGTCCGGCTCACTCAGCCTTGCTACACAGCACGGTGAGATTGCCACGGTATATATCATGGAGTTACAATACTACTATCGAGACGTAGCCTTGTCTCAAGATAGAAGAACTTGTAATATTACGGTACCATCGAGATATTACAATCTCTAGACGGTATACAGTAGTTGTCTTGTCATCAGTTAGACTCACTACCATGTTACAATGGTAGGGTTTGACGTGACAACATATTTCATGCAATTGTGCGCCAGCTTACAAGCATAGCAAAATAATGTTTTGAGAAAAAATACATTTCTTTACGCGTTAATGACTCTGGATTCGTGTCCGAACGCTACTGAATCTATTTTGCAATGGGACGTACCTTGCTCGTACCTTGATTGTATGGCGGAACAACATGATAAATATTCCGGCTCGAATTCTATGGTGGTATACATAATTCAATCATTCACGATGCTGGACACATAGGTCACTGACGCTCATCGCAATCAATGTAACTGACTCTTCGAGAAAAGTATCAAGCAAAACTCGTTCGAGTCGAGGATATTACGCCTGGACAGACATTCACCTTGTATTTTCAGAGTATCAAACTCTGCAATAGTTGACATCACCTCGTTTTTAGATGCACAAGAAACAACTTGGTATCTCCACACGCACATTTTGCCTGAACCAAGGGCAAAATCTTCTATACAACATCCATGATATATTGTCTGGTGTATGACAACAACCAGATGAGAATCAGACATCTCTGTATCTCGTGTATCAGCAATATACTGAGTTGATATTACACCCAGAGTGAGTGAGCGTCCCCATTTACTCTAACTTTTATCTTCCTCATGCTGACAACAATCTACAGGAGAACAGCATGCCTAACTCAATCGCCCGACTTGGTTGGCGATCTCCACCAAATGACCTGCAGCCTGTATACAGGGGATCAGCCGGCATGTACAAAGGTTTGCTTAGCGACGACCGTTCAACGGTACCGATGTCGACCGACGCGTTTCCTTACACAAGGAAAATAAGACAACGAACTAGCGGCTGACAAACCTACCACGTCCATTATCAACTTTTGTTCCCAACTCATACTGCGGCACAAACGGGATGGTACCGTTGGTTCTGCCTCTACAGTTTGCTAGACTGGGGCGTGGGAGTTGTGAGTGTTTACGGATCAGGAGAAACATCCTGAATGTTCGCAAAGTATGAGCGAATAAATTCACTGCAGTAGGCAATTTGGCGACGGTGATACCAACCATCACTATCTGGACCTTCTCCACTGAAACGGACACGAAACTGAACATTGGACGGGGATGGCCGACCTCTCGAACGCTTGTGGGCAACAATCCTTTCAACTGTTTGTAGGTCATTGCAAACCGAAGGAGATTCCCTGTCTTAATCTGGTATTGGTTACCTAGTACCCGGGAACATTTGCTTGATTTCACTAAAATCAGGATCTGCGAAAACACTGCGTTGGTGGTATGGTTTCATCCAACCCAAGTGCACTGACGCTTCAGCTGGACTATCTTTCGATACTCGGTAGACAACGGGCGATATACGATGGCGAACTTGGTACGGACCGCGCCAAGGACTTAACAATTTATTGTTGGGGTCATCTTGAGCATCATGTGGCTGATGAACCATGACCAAATCGCCAGGCTGAAACTGTTGATATCGTAGGTCAGCATTCGACGCAGCTTGAGCCTCAGCACGCTCACCAAGATTTTGCCTTGCTCACTCATATGCAAATTGCAAATTCTTGACAGTTTTGTGAGTGTACTGTAATGCTGAATCAGGTATTTCTGCCTGAGGCATCCCCATGATAACGTCAATGGGGAGCGTTGGCATGCGACCAAACATGAGATAGTGCGGTGTCTCATGGGGTGTACTACTACAGGCAGTATTAAGCGCCATCTAAACGAATGGTAGGAGCTGAGCCCAATTATCGTGAGCTACTTCACAGTACATGGCTAACATGTTATACATAGTGCTGTGTACTCGCTCCAAGCCTGAGTTACCTTGTGGTCTGTCCGGTGTGGTACGAGTTTTCTTATCACCGAATACAGTTTGCAGCTTTCCAACAAGCTGATTTTCGAACGCTTTACCCTGACCGGAATGCAATAACTCTGGTACTCCGAATACAGGAAACACTCGGTCCACAAGGGTATGTGCTCAAAGTAGTCACTTATTTGTTCGGAATTGCTGCGAGTATGACAAAACGTATCAAATGGTCGATTACTGGCAAAACATACTTCCAACCTTGCGAAAGTGTTTTGTATTCCACAAGATCGATAGCGACACGTTGAAATGATCGATCTACGGGGACATGACCGGTCGGTAACGGTGGTCGGCGGTGTGGAGTTGTACGACGGTGGCAGGCTTCGCAGCTAGTGCAATGGAACTGAACATCTCCTTGCATTGTGGGCCACCAATATCGATCTCGAACTCTATCAAACGTCGCCTTGAATAACAAATGACCACCACTCGCTGGAAGATCATGACATGATTGCATTATGAGTGCACGTAACACCGTCGGTACAACTAGCTGATCTCGGAAAGAGCTACGCTTTCTCAAATGACCAGGTATGCATGACCGATACAAAACTCCATCGTCTGTAAAGAAGTTACTCGCGGAATTGAAGTGTTTCTCTTCGCGGGATGGGAGAATTATCGGGGTCGTCTAAAACCCTTCAGTACGCCCCAAATTCTGACTTCTGTCCTTCTATCAACTTCTCTGTGTCCAGTGCAGGAAAAACTGACACTACACTCGAGAACAATTCACGATCACTTTCGACTAGATTGAGCTCATTCAAATTATCTGAATGTACTTCGAAAGCACGTGGGGATGGTGAGCGATACGGTTGCTCATCTTCCGGTATGTTACGACAAATGGAGGTCAACCTAGGTTGCGACGGTGACACATCAGAAAGGGACTTCTTTCCTTGGGTTGCATCCTCTGGTTTCACCACCAAAAAGTCGGGATAATGTGTCTGGCACTACATGCAACTTTCTGGGCTTAAGTTCGACGGTAAAATCGAAACCTTGCGAGGCAATGGCTCAACGAGTTAACATGTTGGACGTGTCCTGCATATAATACAGATGCGTGAGAGCTGCATGGTCTGTGGCGCATATAAAGTGCTTACCCCAAAGGTACGGTCGCCAGTGTTGCAGAGCAAGGACCACTCCACAACACTCTTTCATCGTTGCCGAATAATGTTTTTTCCTTTTGTAAAACGTTTACTAAAGTAGGCAATGATTTCAAGATCTGGTGTATCAGATCCTTCACTGGCATATTGGGCTAAGAATGCACCAACACCAGCTTCACTAGCATATTCATGCACAATAAACTCTCTAGAATGAACAAGGAAGCGTAACACTGGTGGGGTAGATAACAGCTTCTTTCTCCGGGATACTGCTTCAGATTGAGTTAGTCCCCAGTGCTTCTCAAATTCTCGCCGTTGTTTATACTGCTTCTTAGTAAGCTCAACGAGAGGTGCTGTGACTTCAGCATACTCGGGCACAAACCGGCGTACAAAATTGAGTGCACTCAGTAACAAACGTAGTTAGTTCCTTGATATTTTTCGGATCTGGTAACTCGCTAATGGCTTCGATACGGTCATCACTGATGGTGAGACCGTTTTCCGACAAAATATGACCCAAATACTTCACTTGTTTTGAACCAAACTGTAACTTGGACGGTTTAACGTCAAACCAGCTGCTTGTAAAGCTGAAAGCATGCTTTCGAGCCACAACAGGTGTGCTTCCCACGTAGGCGAGTAAGCTACCAAACCATCCATATAACAGAAAAGACCGCTGGCGGATTCAGTGTCACCGGGAGCAAGTAACAACATACGTTGGTACAACCAGGGTCCATTACAAACTCCGAACGGCATACGTTTAAAGCAGTACTTGCCTCGTGCTGTAACAAATGCAATTGATTCGATGTCCGAGTCAGCGACTGGAAGCTCGTGGAAAGCACTCTTGACGTCTGCAACCGTGATGAACGTGGCTCCGCCCACAGCATCGATATGAGCTTCGATGTTCGGCATAGGCCGGGTCTTTCAGACTAGATGACGGTTAAGAGTGTTACGGTAGTCAACACACAACCGTGGTGGCCTATCAGCTTTGCTGACAACGGTTATAGGACTGCCCCAAGCACTTGTGCGCTCCTCAATGATTCCTTGTTTCAATAACTCATCGACTTGATCGTCAATTTGTTCTTGAACACGAGGTGAGGTACGGTACGGCGCACGGCAAATCGAACGGGTGCCTGGTTGTAACGGGAATGTAGCTCCGGCAATTTTACAACAGCCTAGCTCATCCGGTGACAAAGAAAAAACGGGGCGGTACGTAGCGCAGAGGTCTACGACCTACGACACTTGTACGGGTGAGACGGTAGTGTCAGCGAATGCCTTAGCAAGGGTTGGCTCCAACGCTTCTTGCGCAACTGGTAATTCATCCTTATATTTGGGTGATGCAGCTACCGCCCTTATCCTTAATTCGGGTATATCCGTCACAGTAGCTGTTGACACACGAGCCAGTGTAAGATGTGCTGGTATAGCAACACCTCGCGTGGACGGATTGACGATTTGCAGCCAGATGGACCCATCTCCTGCACGCCATGTTGCCGGTGTACGTGCAACAACATGTTCGAAAGTTTGGAAAGTTTTTGTCCCAATACATTCGGAAAACTCGGACTGAGAAATAAAACGGGATTCCAATACAACGTCAGTATCAACCAGGGGTTCAGTATCGGTGAAAACAACAACCGACGCTTCATTCCCTGCTGGTAAACAAAACGTGATTTAAAACTCACAGGGATAGCCTCGAAGTCGGCATGGACAGATGCGACACACACAGAGGTTACCCCTGCTGAGGAACGCGATGATCCAGGAGTACTGGTGTTGACGTGGTGAACAGCTGGAATGGTTGCTTTACTTGAATGGGAAGTAATACTCTGATTTTTCCAGTCAAGTTTTTGCACCAAATAAGGACATGACGCTGTAATCTAACAGTATATCATCAGGGCGTAACGATGAAATGACTCGCACTTCTACTAGGCGAGTGACGTCCCCCAGCTATAAATCAAAGCGAAGGAACCCTAATGTGTCTACAACGATCCATTTGCGCTTTCAACGTGAGAGCAGCAGGTGGGATGGCATGTACAGGCTCATTTTTCAAGAAAGGATGACGTTTCACAAACGAAAAAGCCACACATGAAACGTAGGATGCCGTGTCAATTGTGACACGTGATACCTCGAAACCACCAATGCTTCCACATATATGAACTCGATGAGACGAGAAAGCAAGCGTAAGCGGCGATCGTGCACGACGCGATAAAGAACAGGCGTATCACTTTTCATGTTTAATATTATGGAAGCTGCTCATTTCATGACCACAGCAGCAATCATTATCATCCATAGACACGGATTCACTAGTTACTGGCAATGACGAAATAACTCGTGTATTGCTAGTTACTGGCAATGAAGAAATTACTTGCATATTGCTCACTTGGAGATTTGAGGGACACATGTCAACCAACGATCTACCAGGGACACTGTCTGCAAAACGCACACGCTTACCTCCAGGGAAAGGCACTACGATGGCAGTATATTTTCTTGTTTCATTAATGATGGACGTGGCTTCGAGGGCAAACGACTCGGAAATCACGTGCTTCCCTACGTCGTCCCTCAGGCTACTCGACCCTACCGGGACCGACGGACAATCGATCTGGGGGGCAACCTTACAAAACTTCCCAACTGCGGGGACGACCTCCACAACT
>JBBMHQ010085019.1:0-11230 GCA_037834295.1 Postelsia palmaeformis | reverse complement strand
GGATCTGAGTTACGACTGAAGAGGGAGAGAGAGAAGAAGGGCGAAGATAATGAATGGGATGAAAAAAAAAAAAAAAAGTAATAACGAAAACGACACTCAACTGTTGCACTGCGATGCCCCGCTCAATTTTCCACTTTTCGAAGTGATTTTTTCACCACGGATTTGAAACACACATGCAAATAAATGTACTCCGTGTCAATTCTTCTTTTTGTTTTGGACTAGTTATGACCGCTTTTTAATTTTTACGGATCGTTGGATCGGTCATATATCCTGGGGGAAAAAATAAAAGAAAAGGGATGACTTCGAAAAGGTTGGTTGGCACATAAGGAACACCGTGTCAAAAAATCAGGTCAAAACACGCATTATTGAGCGGGGCATAGCCGATCGACTGTTGTTCTATTAATAGCAAGGTCTTGGCTGGCCCAGATCGTACTCGTATGGGTTGGGGCACACGCACACAACGAAAACACGCTATGATACATTCCTCGAGGCGACCGGGAGAACTTGTTGTGGAGACAACGGGCCAGCCAGTGTACGATAAAACATCTTATTGGTCTGGGCGCAAAGCCCACGAATACACCTGATACCACCCAGTTGAGCCTGTGGGGAGGTAGGTCCCATAACGCCTGAGTTGTTGTACGTACGAGTACGAATGCCGTGTACCATCCAGTTAATTTTTTCGACAAAATTTGATGCAAAATGATGAAATACGTCAGATATGATTTCGACTGATCACATCATGGATACCTGGTTGGCAAGCTGCGTAATACGGTTTGCCTTCGTTTACTCTTTTTTATCGAATTTTACAATTTTAAAACTTATTGGATACCAGGTATGTATACTATGCCGTTCGCGCGAATTTTATACGTACGTATTTCCTCGTCTTGTAGGGTGCTACCCTGGGTGCTACCCGGGTCTAAAGGACACTCTGCACAATCATACTGCGCACTGCTACTTATACTAATAATAATAGAGTAACCTGATGGAAAGGCGTACGTTGTGAGCACGACCGATTGAATGGTCGGTGGCTCACCAGGTCGTTTCGTCCGCTTGGCTGCGAGTGGTCATTGATATATACGAGCCAATTACAAGCTCTGGGCATGATACTCCCGGAAACATGTCGAAGAATTGCCCACTATTTTAATCCGAGTCCATGGAGAAAGTATACTGCTGTGTGCGATAAGGGAAAAAAAAACATACCGTCGCACGACCGACACGACGGTGGTGAAAACATAGCCTTGGTGTAAGCCCCCAGGGCCTGGTACTCATGGGAACATGTCTTGGTATCGGCTGCCACAACCACAATTTGATTCGGTGCGCTGTGGAGGCAGTGCAGCAGTGCTACTGCTGTGTGCGAGGAAAACATTTTGATGCACGACCGACACGATGTTGCTTGCTGTGGAGACACAGCAGTCTCTCCTAACTCTGGGTCTGATACTCATGGAAGCATGACGAAATATTCGCCGCTATAGTAATAATTTGAGTCGGTGCACTGCTGTGGAGACAGGACTGCTGTGTGCGATGAAAACATATTGACGCATGACCGACACGGTGTTGCTTGTTGTGGGGGCACAGCCTTGTTACAAGCCCTGCGCCTGATGCTCATAGAAACATGTCGAAGTATTAGCCGCTATAGTAATGTGAGTCGGTGCGCTGTGGAGACAATACTACTGCTGCTGTGTGTAATGAAAATATATGGACGCACGACCGACACGGCGGTGTACGTAGCTTGCTGTAGAGACACAGTAGTTTTGCTACGGTACAAGCTCCTGGCCTGATACTCATGGAAACATAACGAAATATCGGCCGCTATCATAACTTGAGTCGGTGCGCGGTAGGGACAGTACTGCTGTGTGCGATGAAATTATATCGATGCACGACCGCCACAGTGTTGCTTGTTGTTGATATACAGTCTTGTTACAGTACAAGCTCTGGGCCTGTGATACTCATGGAAACATGTCGAAGTATCGGCCACCATAATAATTTGAGTCGGAGCGCTGTGGAGAGTGCGATGAAAATATATGGACGCACGACCGACACGGTGTAGCTTGGCTATAGAGAAACAGTCTTGTTACGGTGGTACAAGCTCCTGGCCTGATACTCATGGAAATAAGTCGAAGTATCGGCCGCTATCAAAACTTGAGTCGGAGCGCGGTAGATGCACGGCCGACACAGCAGTGTTGGTTGTTGTTGAAACACAGCCTTGTTACGATACAAGCTCTGGGCCTGAGACATATGGAAACATGTCGAAGTATCGGCCGCCATAATAGTTTGAGTCGGGGCGTTGTGGAGACAGTATATTACTGCTGTGCGCGATGAAAATATATGGACGCACGACCGACACGGTGTAGCTTGGCTATAGAGAAACAGTCTTGTTACGGTGGTACAAGCTCCTGGCCTGATACTCATGGAAATAAGTCGAAGTATCGGCCGCTATCAAAACTTGAGTCGGAGCGCGGTAGATGCACGGCCGACACAGCAGTGTTGGTTGTTGTTGAAACACAGCCTTGTTACGATACAAGCTCTGGGCCTGAGACATATGGAAACATGTCGAAGTATCGGCCGCCATAATAGTTTGAGTCGGGGCGTTGTGGAGACATTATATTACTGCTGTGCGCGATGAAAATATATGGACGCACGACCGATACGATGTAGCTTGCTGTGGAGACACAGTAGTTTTGTTACGGTACAAGCTCCTGGCCTGATACTCATGAAAACAAGTCGAAGCATCGGCCGCTATCATAACTTGAGTCGGTGCGCGCTAGAGGCAGTACTACTGCTGTTTGTGATGAAATCATATCGATGCATTGCTTGTTGTTAAAACGGTCTTGTGACAAGCTAAAAAATGAAACTTCGGCATAGACCAAGGTCGGGGAGTAGGACGTTCTGCCTTATTCCATATTTTTTCATGAATCCGTAGTCATTTCTGCATCGAACGGAAAACTGCCGAAACTAAATTCACAAATATTCTGGTCAAAGTATAAGCGACACAAACCCACCTAGAACGATGCATACCTGATTGCAGATACCTAGTAGACGGCAATTCACAGTTTTACCCACTGCACCCATGATGATTACTGGCCACATCATGCCCCTCTTCCCCACCCCTTCTTCCCTTAAGGGGCCACTCCCATATTATGACGTGTCAGAAATTGCCGTTTCATTCGGCGCAATAAATTTCATTTTTCTTTTAATATGCGGCGGAAATCCTGCCAAGAGCTCAAAAGAGCGCACACGGACTCACCTTGGTGCTATCATCGTGGAAGAGAAGAAGACAGCGGCGAAGCCATGGACCCCCAAACACCACCTGTTGGTGCTACTTGCGTGTTTCAAATTCGCTGAAGTACGTTAAATCAGTGAAGATCGAGGTCCTCGTGATACGTACCTGTTTTACGCCTCGGTCTAGAGGGCGATGAGAGGCTGGCTCGTCAGGGGAACTGTCCACCCGCTCGATCTAGACCAAACGCGGATTGCTATGAGGCCAGGGCCGTCCCTATGGTGTCTCCCCTAGCTGTAGTACTCTTCAGATTTGCAGGGGGTGCGGTATCTGCTGTGCTTACATCACGCAAGTTTTCTGAGATTCCAGCCTGGTTTCCTACGTACGTACAGACCCCCGCGGTGGGAATGACGCTGCTGTACTCGAAATAGTCCAAGCGTGGGGCTCCGGTGGAGGCCCAAGCACGTCTAGCAGCATATCTTTAGCACTGTGAGCTGTTTTCATAGCAAAGGAATACCGGTAGCCCCCGTAATGCCGTTATCATCATGTGACCAGTGTTGGCTGTCTCAATATGGGAGTTCACTTGTAACCTAGGGGTGTTTAGATGGTGAACAATTGAGCGAATGTACAATTTTCTTGCCTCGAAAGATAGCCCTGGATTTTGTCCCTCTATAAGTGTGTTAAGAGAGAGAATCCACATATTACTGCTATAGTTATGGCGTTTTCCGCACGAGATATCGAAGCATAAATCGTCGTCTTTGTTTAGGTCTATTATACTTACTTTAGTATGCTATTGACTTTTTCCGAAACCGGTTCCCAGATGGAAGTTCACTCGTAATCGAGGCGTGTTTTGATTGTTCAAAATTCGACGAATACATGAGCACCTTGTATCAAAAGCTAGCTAAACTGATGATCTCTCTATAGATATGTTAAAGGAGAGAGTCCTCACACTCTTGCTGTAGTTATGTCGTTTTCCGCACGAGGTATTGAAGCAAACGTTATCTTATTTTATTTTCTCTATTATACTGACTTTAGTATGCTATTGACATCTTTTTTGAACACCACTTCCCAGATGGGAGTCCACTCGTAACCGAGGCGTGTTTTTATGGTTGAAACTGCACTGAATATTTTGTGTACTTTAGAGTAAACGATAGTCAACAATATTATATCTCTGTAGATAGGATCATTTACACTTAACTCACATTCCTGCTGTAGTTATGCCGTTTTCCGCACGTCGTACCAACTGCGAGGATTGAAGCAGAGACGTGTTTGGTGGTGCCAAAGGCGAAAAGCAGATGGGTGCCCTTAGAATAAACGACTTCCGATAACATTGACTCTGCAAAGGAAATGACTGCAACAGATTCGTCCCATTATTTCAAGGGCATGCCCGTTTCTGCACTCTTTTTTAATGGCAGCGGAGGTGTCCTCATTTTCTGTGTATTGCACTTCGCTCAGTACACTGATGATGCAGCTCAACAAAAGTGCAAAATATACAGGTAAGGACTCTTCATAAGAGTACACCCATCGCTTTCGGTGCTGCTCTATAGCCGATACCTTGTACTTGGGGTGTGTAACTGTAATACCACACATGCACGCTGACGGTGGTGTTTCGTTGCGTATGGTCATCGTTTACCCAAACTGATGCACGCGGAGTATGTAAAATCGACTGAGGATTCGCGGGTTGTAGCAGCAAGGCTGAGTCACCGTCGAAGGCATTTTCGTTGCATTTAGTCTATGATTTCCCTACGGAATCACAGTGCATTCTTCCGTCGCCGGAACCGATGCAAATCGGCGAGCAGCAGGAATGCCGATCCTTCGGCAAGACCAATATTAGGTACAGGGTCGGGAGGGGGATGTTTGTTAACAAATGAAGTCTCGAGTCAAGTCCTATGAACCAATAGGACCACAATGCCGCCGGTGGAGGGGAAGCAGAGTTTAGTCGGCCTCGATACAACCTAAACGAGCCACAAAGCTCCACCAAGTGATATTTTAGACGGGAAGTCAAGGGACACCTCCATTACAGTATCGAACGCAGTTTTGAAGAGAGTGTGACAGTCATTCGGTTATAGGCCCCCGCTGAAACGGCAGAGTTCGCCAATAAACCAATTCTGACTTATAACCTCCTTGGCGTTTGCTCGTATTGATAAATGGCGACCACAATGTACCGCAATATCCTTTCAGTTATGCAGCCCTGACCCAGCGAACACAGTAAACCCATGATTTCGTACCTAGAAGTACAATACTACAATTCCTCATCCTTCGCACACGTCAAAAGTGGCGCCGCGCCAAGGAAATATCAGATAACTTTCGAAAGAAACACGAGCTGGTTACATCCACAACCAACGCCAAAGTATTAATAACAACCCTCTAAAAGCCGACGACGAAGAAGGTGACCAGCCACCCCTACACTACAAGAAAAAAAAAGGATACAGTTCATGCCTCAGTCCCACACCCCAATACACATTACAGACGCGGTGGCCAGATCCTGTGCAAGCAGCGACGAAATAAACACGCGCGCTTAGAAGTCACAATGCTCTTCCACTATATCGTTGGGAAAGCCGTCCTTTCGCGTCAAGCAAAAATCCTCGCCGTCCCTGTGGAAGCTCTGCTCCGGCACTGACTGCACACCGAGGTCGTCCGATGCACTGTACTAGGTACTGGATACAAGACTGGAACATGCAGGGCAGGAAACATCCGACGTCGTCTCCGTCACGCTTCGTCTGGCGTGTTAGAACATCCTGCTAGGACGACGTCGAGAAGGAAAGTACACGCAGGAGGGCAGCGGAGCACGCTCAGATATATATCCTGCGCAGCTTGATCGCGGGCGCAAATTTGTGCTACTTCTTCGGGGGACCCTATTTGTAGTGTAAATAGCTTACTACGGTGCTGTCTCTTCGAGCTTTCGGAGAATCACGAAATTGGTGACAGGCGTTTTCTCTATTTATCTTGGGAACGATGAGTATTATTCGACCTTTGCGAAGGTCTCAGGTTGGGCTTGGAACGGAGTCAAGGTTTTGCATTTCATCAACAAGTGCAGACCTGTATTGGGGCCCCAGCATGATTCAATGGCACGGCAGGCCGACAATTTACGTTAGCGTGCGTTTTCCTCTTCCATTTCGACGCAAAATTAGATCATGTACCGCTGCACTGCTGTTGCCGTTGTAAGGCGTTGGATGCGACGAATGTTTGAGAACATCAGTCGTTGCAGTACCTTGCCCGATTCGCGTGACAACACGCAAGGTATCACACCCCCTCAGACGAATTTCCCATCTTAATTATTGACAACGAGGAGCGTGCAAACACCGATATATTCGTCTATATTCGGTTCATATTGTATCGCGTATACGCTATTTTGTCGAAAGGCAAGCACAATAACAATGAAATGACCTCCACGTGGTGCGTCCAAACCGCTATTTTTGTTGTGTGTTGCCCTAGGCTGGGCGGAAAAAAGCGCGATAACCCTGAAGGAGGGATTTATCTTGAGAGTGCTACCGTACACGGCACCTGTCGCGACCGTATTTTACCGCCTATATTATGCGTAATCGTCAACATTCTCGAGGCAATACACAGTCGGTGCATGTTGCAGGTACCGAGGGTGAACTACAGCAACAACAGCAGTGTGCCGTATCATGCTACATATAATACGTACCCTTATTATGAGGACGAATTATCCGAACTGTTTTTTATTCAACACGCGGGGAGAGTGCAAATGCCGAGCGATGCTTCGATGATAAGTGCTGGCCACGTGCAGATACCGGGTAACGTGCTTGCTATAATAATACACTTGCGGCAATCTACAGTATACCAACGGCGACAGTAATCTATACGTACTGACCCGGCTGGTATAATCACCAGTAGACTTTTTATTGTTGCGAACGTCCCATAAACACGTGACATTATCGTACACCCACCAAGAGCGTCCCGGGGAGAAAGTAGTTAGCGAAGAGAGACGAAAAAAGAAAGAGGTGAAAGAGGGAGCTCATACGAACCTCTGCAATTTTCCCACGAGATCGCCACACGGTGCATGTTTTTCGACATGCTTCGAGATATTTTCCGCGTTGATAACCGCGACCACCACCCCCGGCCAGTACACTGCTGCTACCTAGTCTGCTGAGTGTGATTTTGACGACAGTAGTACTATCGCTACTGGCTGAGTCAGCCAGTGCCCAGCCCGAATGATCATAGTATCTACCTGTTTGTTGATTCCACAGAGTGCATTATTTATCGTATTCTGGTCGCCTTCTTATCGAGGGAATCGTACCAGCAGAGCAGATGAGACAGGAGAGAGCAGAGCTTGGCCGGAACGACGGCCAAGGCATGTAAAGCAACATTTAGCCCCGTATGGCGAACGCCTCCAAGCTTTCGCGAAACGTAACATAAATCCTCTCCATACGTCATTAAATTCTGAAAAATTATTACTTGGCTATAATGGACCGGGCGCGGCCCCTTGACATACCAACGATTCAGTGCCCCCCCAACAAGCCCCAGCTTTCAGTTTTTCCATGTGTGTTTCCGTTCGTAAAAGTATACGTGGTATATACTTCGTATACATATCTGTACGGTTGGTGTATAACAACGCATACGGAGTATACAACAGCAGTTAATCATGAAATTAAGATATGCGTGTGCCGCCACACGTGTTGACGAAAAGAAGCTCGAGCAAGCACTTGAAAGTTGTGAAAGGAACGAGCTGGAAAGAAAAGTAACGGAAGAGAAACACCACTTGTGAACAAACTACCTGGTAACTATTAATAGGACAAAGAACAAAGAAAGGGGAAATAACAGGCAGACGACGAACAATAATAGCTCCAGGTAGCCGTAGAGGTTTGTCGTACGAGTAGAATAGTCAGGTTCTCCCTGCTAGTTCGCCTGGTACCTTGCCACCCTGACTGCCGTCTCCGCCCTGCGTTCGTTCACTATGTCCACGCCTTGCCGTCAGACAGTACCAGGTACGAAACAAGCAAAGCAGGCTCGTCATCTGGTACAAATATCATCTGTATTTTGTGCGATTATATCAAGTCCACGCTTGTTCTCTAGCGTTTCCTATTAATAGTCCACGTGTTGTGGTGCTCTATTAATAATATCTAGGTGGTGCGACGGAACTTGAACAAATAACATCGCTATTGTGACACGCTGCGTTTGGAACCTCGGTTGGTTCGTGCCTGCAGCCTACAGGAGAATGCCCGGGACCCGGGATAATTTCATCAGAGCAGGTGGTGATCTCTCGAGATTGCTCCCCCGCGGGTTCTCAGCTGAGGCCTACACCACGACTTAGAGGTGCTGCAGGGGTTGAGTTTGGTCGGAATTCTGAGGTGCACGAAAATCGACGAGAAACAACCCCCAAAACCAAACGTTTGGTGTTTACTTGCGGACAGCTACAGCTCGTCGCAAGGAACCTACATCCCGCGAGATTGAGGGATTCTCCTGGTGCAGTGTGTAAAGGCGTTGGGTATGCCAGGTAGCGGTCGTAGGAGGCCAGAAACGACTCACGAGGTGTTTTCGTGTGCTCGAGGTTGCGAGTCAGTGCGCAGAAAAACTCCCAATATTGCCGAAAAGCGGCAGTAAATACAATGGCCACATCACCGATGATGGGCAACAAGCCTGCTGTTCTCGAGGCCGATGATGTATCTCTTTCTGGGCCGTCGTCCGAGATGATGCGGTGCGCAAATCGACGTTTCCCCGATAGATACGGATAAGTCATTAGGTCCCCTAAGAGGGCGAAAAATATTGAATTCTCGTATGTTTGCTAGGTTATGTTCTGTGGGTAACGTAGAGAACCATACCCGGGGCATTTGTCCGGGGGTGACCCCACGAGTACCTTCTGCGAGTTCTTTTCGACACTCATACCCGTATAGAAATTGCTGTGAGTATTGCACGATATTCATACCCGTACCCGGAACTCCTGTAGTTTTTGTGCTCTTGAGACACAATACCCGGAGCACGCGTACAACATGTTGGCACGTGCCCGGAACTTCTGTTAGTTACGCCCGTGCCACAATGTCTGGACTTCTGTGGGTCCTGCATCACTTATATACCCGTACCCGGAACCTCTGTAAGTTCTGTTAATATTCATACACACCCGCACCCGGAACGTCTGTAAGTTCTGTGAGATTGTTACATAACACCTGGGGTATTCGGGTCTAACCCTCTTGAGACACAATACCCGGGGTACGCGTACAACATGTTGGCACGTGCCCGGAACTTCTGTTAATTACGCCCGTGCCACAATGTCTGGACTTCTGTGGGTCCTGCATCACTTATATACCCGTACCCGGAACCTCTGTAAGTTCTGTTAATATTCATACACACCCGCACCCGGAACGTCTGTAAGTTCTGTGAGATTGTTACATAACACCTGGGGAGTGCTCAACTACACCGTCGTCGCCAACCGAACCTGTATATACTAGGTAAATACCGGTATGGTATAGGACAATCACGAGGGGAAGATTTGTGGTACAAAACTGAGACAAGAGCCATGTCGGTAAAGGCACCGAGGATAAGAGAAGACATTTTTAGTTTTATCGACAGCGATTGCAGTACCGCTGTCGCGCTCCAATAAGTGGCTTCAAACGCGTCAAAACAACTCGGAAGACAACAACAAAAAGCTCAAAACGAGAAACATTAAACATCAACAAGTAAGTCTTCACTTCGAAGTATCAGCAAGCTAGCAAGCACATCCACCCTTCACCTGAACTGGGACCTCGCTACAAGGTGTGCCATCCCCTTCCTGCGTCTATCCGCGAGTGTTTTTGTTATTGCTCCCCCATTGCCTCTGCCCTTGTACGTCACTCGTGGTGTTATCTGGTGCGTAGCGCTTCCTCTGCTCAATTCCTACGTCTCCTCCCTGTCGCACTTGTCACTTGGCCGTCCGATTGCTCCGGCGATCACCCGACACCGCTTGCCCATCCGCGACTTTGCTGTAGTGGTCGACAGCACGGTCTCCAATTTGAAGACAAACGGGTGTTGCCCATGGATACCTTGATGGCTCGAACCCTTTTAGGAGACCAGCTATCACGGAGAAAAAATAATGACCAAGTTTTGTCAGTAAAGATAGCGAAACATACAGGTGTTTGTGTGTACCGCAGGTCCTATTTAATATGGCCCCCCGTAATCGCAGGTATTAATGCCAGCTCTTTGGTTCACCGCTTGCGGATGGTTAGTTCGGCACTCTCGCCATGTCTCTTCGAGGTAATGACGTACCAGTGGTATGTAGATACTGTGCGTCGTCGGCGCTGGAAGAGCGAGTACATTACCATGTCGGAAAGGTCTGGAACATACCGGTTGATGCATGCCCGTGCGACCTCTGGTTGCTGACAGCCTCCGAGTCTCTTGTTCGAGCATTTGGTGTATAGTCTTTTCTACGGGTATAGAGGGTGGATTTGTCCTTGGACGAAGTAACGGCCCCCGCAAACGAAGTAACAGTTTATTGGTAGAGAGAATGTGGCATGTAGTATCGGGAACTGAGATCGAGCAAGTTTGGTTGGAGGGGAAGGCCCGCTCTCAGTCCTTCCGAGCAAGTCATCGAGCGTAGGTCTGCATCTTCACGCCAGGCACGAGCAAGCGCGAGGTCCTGTGATGAGCACGGGCAGACGTGAAGTAGTCGCTGGCTTGAGGAAATTGTGCCTTCTTTTCTGCCTCCCGTCTCTGCTCCTGCCCAGTTGGGACCACGAACGGAGCGCTAAAATCGGAAACACAATCTCAACAATACGCGTCTGAAATGACCTGAAAATTCCGATTCTTTGATATATACCTATGATCTCAATTAGACATGAGGACCCCAGTTTCACCGAAAGGTTGTGTTGGCGGTTAGTTGTTGTCAAGCATTTATTTGGAATGGGCTCGTCCTCTTCTGCATTTTTTCAGAAATTGTCCTGTTTCATTATGCGGTGGGTCTCACAGCTCTGCATGAGAGCAGTACAGGAGTGTCTACAGTATTCAGTTGTTGTTGTTGTTGTTGTTGTTGTTGTCTTCACATTAAATCGTCCTTTCTACCCAACTTCATCAGTACACCCA
>JBBMHQ010085008.1:0-11231 GCA_037834295.1 Postelsia palmaeformis | reverse complement strand
GGTTTCCCAGTGAAGTGAATGGGGAAAAGGTTTGGGGGGGTGGGGGGCGTACTCGATAGGAGATATATACTCAGCTCGATACCATGCATGGCCGTAGTCGTATGACCATAGACCCTCGCATCCCTGCAATGCCGGGACAAGCATGTCGAGTTTGCACCGACCAGGCAAAGACTACTGGCACCAAAAGCGCGAAGCGCCGTGAGGTGTCTGGCGAGTCGCATGAAGGGTGAACTGCATCCTACGAAGAACTCCTTGTGAGCCGGACTTGCCATATGGATAATAGCGTCAATGAGTTAATTTATTACCCGGTGTGGCCGATTCCAAAGGCAGCAATGGCGCAACTGCCTCTTGAGTGTCTCACCATCAACACTACGTGATACATACATTCCCCTTGTGCGGAGTACCCCCACCCCGCACAAACGATCTATAACTCGACCATCAGCTGTGACCGACCGCCGAAAAAACAAACGGCACCCTAGTTGTCTACAGAAGCTCAAGTAGTGAGCGGTGTGTTTCACAGCGTCGTTACCCACCGACGCTAATCCAACCTATATACGTAGGGAGGGTGGCTTGTTAAGAGGGGGGGGTTGCTGCGTTAGGGGGGTTTGGATTGTTCGGAGGGAGGCGGCATACTCGCTTTCTGTGGTGCCGTATCCTGCTCTCACTCTCGCTTTGCTCTCTCGTCCTCTCGTTACTACTAGTAGCAGAAGTTCGGGGTATGGTGTTAGCATGGAGTCACAGTGCCCATCACGAGTACAGCTTGAAGCGCATATTTGTTAGTAGAGATTGGGCGCCTACTGTGAGCAGACCTTGGGCCTATATTGTGACACAGTAGCTTGAGGGTCTAATCCTTTGTAAAGGGTCGAGCGTCTATTGTGAGTGTAGACCTCGAGCCTCTCGATGTGATGCAGCAGCTTGAACCTTCTCTTTACTGGCAAAATATTGATCTTCCGTTGGTAAGTGAAGCCTGAACGATTGTTGTGTTGCAATAACAGCAGCCTGTGCGCCTATCATGTGCAGGGCTTAAACGTCTACTATGAGTAGGGTCTGAGCGTATATAGTGGGTGCGAGTAGGGTCTGAACGTGTACTACATGTACGTATAGCTCGAGTTAGTAGCCAACGCGCAAAGCCGGTTTTTGTCGGCTGGGTTGGCGAGCGGGCTCGGCGCTCGACGCAGGCTATCCTGTCGCGGTAGGATGCGCGTCGTCCAGTTAGAGGAGGTGTCTTCAGACCCTGGCCCAGCTTCAACAAAATGGTTGGAATATGGTCTGAACACGCCTCCGCCAGCGAGAGACGCTCCATCTGAGCGAACCTTGAAACCTTGTTGTGACACCATTCTTGAGCAACCTTGGCTTTAACTAGGCTACTGTATACAATATTTAGTATAGTAGCGCCCGCCATTGAGCACGACTTCTTAATTCGAGTTTCTTCGCGTTCCTTCCAAGATTGAGGCTCATGCTCTTATTCGGTTGTTTCTTCGTCATAGGTCTATACTGTACTAGATTCCAATGTACTGAGGAGTTAGTATGCGCTATCGACCTTTTGGTCGAGGCTGGGAAAATTCTCGGGATGAAGACGTACAGAGGGAATAGTGTTGACTACCAGGTATCAACCAGCTTGTCGGGGCCGGAAAAATGATGGGATGGTATAGTGAGGACTTAGTGCGGACTATCAACCATTTTGTCAAGGATGGGAATTTCTCGGAAAGTTTCAAGGTGTAATGGGGAGTTGGTGTTGTCAAAGATGATGAAAATTCGGAATCTTCTAGACTGTAGTGATGAGTGTAAAGTGTTGACCATTTAGGTCAAGGCTGAATACTGCTAAGCTGACGAGCCGGGCGAGGGCGTCTTCCTTATCTTGAGGGTACATGCCCTTCGGGTTCTGCTGTTCGTCGCACTTTTCCCGACAACAACTTAGGATAGACCTTCTGGGGGTTGGGTTGCTGATCGCTCACGACCCCCGCGCGGGGAAGAACTTTCGATGATGGGATGAAGACACGGGTGAAGACCCCACCCAACCCTCTATCCTGAACCGGACCCGAAATGGGCATATACCGCTGGAAGATCTATTCCAAGCCGCTGTCAGGTGTACTGTTTCCGTCGTACGTGCCGGTCCCTCCCCCCTTCATAGTTGTATACCCTCCTTCCCCATGTACAGCAGTGGTGGTCCTGTGAACTCGTCACATCCTTAGAGTAGATAGAGTCTATGCACGCCCCGCTCCCGCCCTCCCCTTCCCCCTCTCCCTCCACCTACCTGCCGCTCCCGCGCGCGTGCGCCATTCAAGCCGGCAAGGCGTCATTATACGTTGCGCACTCTTTTTTTGTGTATTTCGTCTTTTTTTATGTAGCTTGTGTTCTGATGTACAAAGCTCTCGACTCCAACCCTTGCCCATCTGTGTGTGAACGGTTGGGTTACAGGTGGCGCACTATCATCAAAGCTGTTGCCGACAGTCTCGATAGACCACTCTGCTCAACACCCTCTCGTCCCCACTCGGACGTCTTACTCGTTGTCAACATCTCCCCTCGTCGCCTTCGCCTCCCTCCTGACCTTATCGAACTCTCCTTGCCATGCCACCACTCGCCGCCGGTATGATAGCTGGAGGTCTGACGATGGCACACTCGCTTGAACACTCTGTTGATAGCAAACAATTTCGGCGAGAACACACTATCGTAACAGACACTCACGATGTCGTCGTAACAGACACTCACGATGTCGTCAACACTCTTCAGCATACTCTCGTCCAATGCTTCCTGCAACACCCGCTTGCCCTCGCTCGGGGGCAATATCAAGTGCTTACTATCCCTTCCACTCATTGCCCCCCCTCCCCCCGCCACCTGATTTTATCAAATTCCCTTGCCCTGCCACCACTCGCCGCCGCTATGACAGCTTGAAGTCTGCCGAATGCTCCTAGGCGCCGGGGCCGCCGTCGCCGCTCGTGACCACTCCAGCCGCTGCCCCCTCCACTACGCGGGTGGCTCCGTCGCCGTCACGCAGCTGCTGCTAGATTTCGGAGCCGACCCAGGAGCGCAGGTAACCCAAGCGCGTGGAACAGTGAGGCGTATGTTCCAGAGTTGGTTTTTCTTTTTGAGCTGCAGCTTTGTCTGCCGTGTAGTGCAGTGTATTGCAGTGCAGTGCAGTCTGGGCTTGGATGTACGGGGTTTGGAAGGGACGCGTGCTATCCATAGTGGCCCCTTTATAGTGCCGACTAAACAGCGCTGGCTACCGGCCATAGTGCCGTTATTATTGCCTGGCGCACACCGGCACTGTGTACTGTTCAGAAAGACCATTCCTTTGATTGTCGTTTTTTGTTCGGCCCGAAATGGTTCTCTGATATATATGACTGACGGAGGGCTCCTTCACGCTTTTAGTGTGGCAGTCCCGTTGTGACGATAAGCCCGTCAAAGTCGAAGTAAATTCTCCCCAAAACGGGACTGCGGTCCCAAAAAGAAGTCAGGGAAAACCGTCTGGAATTTACCCTTTCTTTCCATGTACTGTATACTCCTACAGTAGTGAAAGTAGGACATGGGACTGTTCATTGCATTTTCATTTTTTCCCACGGCAGGTTTTTAGCGGGATAGTGCCGGTTGCCTGCTATAGTGCCGACAATGTTGGCGGACGCGCACCGACACCAGCACTATAGGGGGACCATTCCTGCTGTATTTTAATTAACCTTCTTGGCCCAAAATGGTTCTGACATTTCTGGCCGACGAGGGGTCCTTAAGGGCACTCAGGGACTGCCCAAAATCGCTGGAATATTATCTGGTTTTCACCGATGTAACTGCATACCTGTAGCAGGCGATGAGACTGCCCATCGTGTTGCACTTTCACTTTCACGTTTTTCCACGTCAGCGTTTTCGGCAGGGTTTTGGAGGAGCTCCTCAAGTTAGGAGCAGTCTAGAAAAAAAAGGAAATGGTGCCACTCTGTCCCTGAATATAAAGAGCTTTCTAGCGTTAACCCTTTGAGAACCGCAGTCTCGTTTAGGGGACAAGCCAGTCAAATCTCAACTAGTTTGTCCCCAAAACAAGACTGCGGTTCTAAAGGGTTCAATACTATTAATAGGTGAAAAAGGTCCTTGTATTGACAGACAGAGTGATACACAGGTGCACCCCCGTCGGCACAGCGTAGCGTGTACCAGGAGCGTCGTCGTACCTTAAGAGCGGCGATGAAATAGAGCTTGAACCATCGTTTTGTATTTCGAGGGCAGCGTGTGAAACTGTTCGGCATCTTGTCCGCCCGCAGGGCTCATTTCTTCCCGGCGTTTTTGAAGGTTTCGATTCACTGCTGTTGTGGTAAGACAGCATATATATGAACAAAAGCGCATCACCTGCATATACGTGCATATCTTACGACAAATACTACTGCCGTAGAACGCCGTGCGAAACAGGATCGACGGCTGCCTCAGCCCCTTCTTAGGACCGCCGTCCTGTTGATTGGGGACGAACTATTTCCTAATTTGAATGGGTTGCCCCAAAAACGGGACTCCAGTTTTCTTAAATGTCCGCCACCGCAAACAAAAAAATCGGTGCGCACCACACTCGAAAAACTCACGCAGTTTCTTCCCAACAAGTTAGGTGCGGTTTCTTAACCCCCCTCTGGACCCCCTTGTGTGGGATAGAGACTAGAGAGAGAGCAGCGGGAGCGCCCACGAGAACGGGTGGGGTCATGTTGCTCGCTCCCGTGCCGTACAACTCCTCGCACTGCAACCATTACTACTCGGACACCAACCATTGCATCGTCCCCCAATGACGCGATTGCCGCAATGGTTTCTGCGTCCTTGAGTCCCACGAGGGTTCTAAGGGTTTACCCGGTCGCTGTTGGGACAAGAAATCCCACCTTCAGGCATCATTCAGCTTCCTGTCATCGGCGAGCGTCCAGCCTTGGCCGCTCGACGGTCAGCTTTGCTCAGCCGGTGCCGACGCCACGGTATTCTCGCTCTTGGCGGAGGCATTTGCAGTACGCAGAAATATTGGGAAATGGGGGTGGGGGGAGTGTACTCATGATCATTCATGGCGGCAGTCGTATGTCCGTAGACCCTCGAATCCCTACAGTGCCGGGACGGAGCACGTTGGGTTTTCACCGACAAGGCAGCCATTGTTTTCGGTTGCAAACATCTGTATGTTGTCCTCACAGTAGTGTCTGCACCTCTCCCCTCAGCCGCCGCCAACCGATCCCCCTTCTCGCACATATAGTAACTTCAGGTGCGGCTGTTCGTGGTCGGCGTGCTTTGCGTGTGTTTGTGCGTGTATGCGTGGGCTATTCGGAGTATGAGCCTTTTAGGGCACACTGCTTACATTGCAGTCCCGTTGTGGAGACAAGCCACTCAATTTTGAAGTAGTTTGTCCCCAAACGGGACTGCAACCCTAGCAGTCGGCGCTACAAGAGTTGTCCCTCTTGGGACGTCACAGGCAAAAAAATCGACGATGAAAGGTGACGATTTCAGCAACGGCAATACCATGATTGGGGGGGGGGGGTGACAAAATGGTTGGTGCCTCAGTTACAAGCAAATACTAGAACTCGTACTACGGCACGGCCGCAGCATGACCGTACCCGTGCTTTCAGACTCTCACGCTTCGATGGTCGATAACACCAAACGTATAATTATTCCGGTCGCTATCCTTTTACAAGAGCTCCAGAAGGGGATGGTTCAGAGTGGTTGTATTCCAGGTCGGCACGCTTCTTGGTTCGTTCATAATATTAGCAGTCAACCGCGTAGAACGTTCTGGATGTTCTGGAGCTTCTACTGTAAGAGCTATTACTAGCTCCTCGCTCGATCTGAAACGTTAATCGGCTCGACTGCCAGCAGACCAGGGGCAAGGCTTTCAATGGCTCTGTCTGGAGTCTGGAGGCAGACATCTGCTGCTGCTACCGCTACTGCCTGCTGCTACCGCTACTACCACTACTACTACTATACTACTGTACTGCAGTGCGCTCGACCGAACACTTGAAGCACTGTCAGGAGTGCGCACGCAGCTCACCTTGGAAACTTGTCCCCGACCCTCTGCCCTTCCCCGATGCGCTTTGGCCTTTGTGTTGATCGTGGCTCTTCACCACTGTAGGATAAGAACGGCCAGCGCCCGGACGCGATGGCCATGAACCAGGAAGCCAGAGCGCTGGTACGGGATGCTCGCTGTGCGGTCCGCGAGGATGCGGTGGGAAACAACGCTAGCCGGGTGAGACAACGTACAGCGTTAAAAGCCGGAAGTAGACACTGTAGGTGTGCACATGATGGACTTGTTCTGGAGTACTCCACGTTCAAGGTATCCTTCTTAGGGCTGCTGCAAATGCTGCCAATGCTACTGCTACTGCTACTGCTACTGCTACTGCTGCTGCTACCGCGACTGATGTTGCTACTACAGTGGCTGCTGCTGGTACTGGTACTGCTGCTGACTTCTACTGCTACCGCTAATACTGATACCGACACTACTGCTGCGGTTACTGGTGCTGCTTGTGCTGCAATTGATACTGCTGCCGCTGAAACAAATACTGCTGCTGCTGCTGCTTCTGCTGCGTGGTCCGCTAACCCTAACCCCGGCACCGGCTCTTTCGCCCGCACGTTCACGTCCCGCGGCGTGCCCACATCAGCCTCCTGGGTCGCCAGTCGTCAAGTTCTGTCTGCCAACCACCCAGCCACCAAACCTTAAATCCCAGAATCAAAATCGGGTGTGTTTTACTCCCCTGGGATGTATCTAAGCCCATAGTCCAGGATCAAACAATTATGACACCCTCTAACCCCCATCCCCCCGGATCTATGCCTACCCTAACCCAACCCATGGTCCATTGCCAAGCGATTCTGACGCCCCCAAATCCGTATCCCCTCTCCATCCAAGCTTGCACCAATCTGACTTAACCCCACCCTACCCTTCTCTAGCCCAACATGTCCTTCTTCAACCCAACCCAACCCGACCCAACCGCCTCCTTATTGAGCAGGTCATCGCGTCTTTGAGGCGAGAGCTCGAGAACCTAGAACGTGAGGGGGCGGGGGCCAGGACCAAAGCTTCGGAAGAGTCTTCTCGCCGCGATGAGCTGCAGACCGAACTCGACACGCTCAGGTTCGCCATCGACGGAGGGAAGGATGCAGAGAGGTAGTTGTAGAGAGAGGGAGAAAGGGAGAGAGCGAATTAAAGAGAGAGGGAGAGGAGGAAAGGAGCGGGAGGGAGTAGTATTGTACGAGTACATGGGCTACACGGAAAGGGGGGGCTGGAGAAAGGAAAGGGGCGAGGAAGGAAGAGGGTTGTTGAGGGAGGAAGAGAGGTGGGGGGGAAGGAAGAATCGGGGGGGTAGGGGGGAAGGAGAAAGGGAAGAGAACCTTGCTACAACCGAAGATACCCTTCGCCTCTCCCCCCCCCCAACCCATGAGCGCAAAACAAGTCCATGACCACTGGGTGCACGATATATGTTGCGAGAGCTACAACAGGCCCGCTTCGGCTCGTCCGTGACCTGTACTGTTTTAGAACCGCTTCCGCTGGTCCGTGACCTGACGACGTGCAACCGTCGTGACAGCCCTCCCGTTGGTTCACACGACGCGTGACCGTCGTGAAAAGCCCTCCCGTGGGTTCACACCGAGCTGTAAGGTCCATCATCACCTCGAAGCCCGAACGTGGTAGAGCTCCGCGCATCTTAGCGGAACCCTCGCGCTGCGCATTACCTCGCCCGCCCGAATATACCCCGGAACATGATAAAGTACCGCCTATATTATCGAAGCCCCTCGCGCTGTAAGATCCGCCGTCGCCTCGCCCCACGAAACATACCCGGAACATGCTATAATACCGCGCGTCTTGCCGAAACTCAAGGGGTCGGCTATCGGAGCTTTCGAAGGAGATTGAGGACCTCAGGAAGGAGGCCGCTGCCTGTCAAGAAAAAGGCGATGAGAGCAATACCGAAATTCCGGCGGTAAGCTTGAAGCGCGCGGCTCCGGAGAGGTCGATAATCGCTTTGTCATTGCTAATAGCATTCGCCTTAGATTGTAACCGTCGCCAGTATTGCGAACTTTGACCTCCTTTCGGACCGCAGTCTAGTTCGACGCAGGTTTAAGGATGGTTTCCTTAGAATTAGTAATGTGTAATTATGTGCAGTGCAGTGCCGAAGGGGTTACGTTCGTGTTTCAGATTCGAAAACCATCGGAGGGTGGTTTACCAGTCGTTCGACGCTGTGGTCGGCGGATACTGCGTACGCGACGAAGCGGACTGCCTGGTAGCTCTAACCCTAACCCTGACCGAACAAAAAGGAATCACCAGCGTTTTGGTCTCGAGTAAGTCGTATGTTCCATCTCCTGAAACGTCGAGCGTTACATCGAGCGTCATCACACATGGACAGACATGAGAGCGTTAGCAAAGTGTAACCGTCGACAGTATAACCGTTGGCAGGGTAGACGTTTAAAATGTCACGCCGCCAAGAATTGTAACCATCAGTAGTAAAGCCGTCCAAAGGGTAGCCTTCGAAGTTGTAACTGTCAGTAGTGTAACCGTCCATAGCAAAGCCATCAGAAAGATAACCGTCGAAAATGTACCGCCAACATTGTAACCATATAAAGTGTAACCGTTCGAAGTGTAATCGTCGACAGGGAAATATCACCAGGGTAACCGTTGACAGCGTAGCCGTCGGCTATTGCTGCGCAACTCCTGCCGGTGCAAAGCGTCAACGGGGGGTCGCCGTCGTGAGTGTGTCTCGCCGAGAGTAAGACCATCGAAAGTGCAACAATTTCAAGGCGTGACCGTTCATGGACAGGGGAGCCCTCTTGATGAGTATGGTAGCTGTCGAGCGTGTAACCGTCAATAGCGCAACCGTTGGCAGCGTAACCATCCCCGACAGCTACCGTATCACACGGATCATGAGATAACACACCCCTTGACGGGGATGAACTTCCGAGCCGATTCTCTCCAGAACAAAGGAGGGGTACACACGACGAAGACGGCGAAGCCCCGCCCGAGATTGTGTCCATAGATGCGTCGCCCGGAATTTTCGCTCTCACCAGTTGTGGAGAAAATCAGTTTGAAAATCGCCCGAGGAGGGGTGTGTTATGTTATCACACGCGTGTTATAATATTATGAGATGTCGTGCAGGATCTGTACAGTACAGATTCAACCAGAAAACAGGTCCTAGATCATGCAGATAGTAAGAATCCCACCCGGCAGCATGACGAGCTAGATTATACAGATCGGTGATATGTCGGCCCTCTGAAGGATCGAGATCATCACGTGGGAATGATCTATCTGATCTATCCGAGGTGTTGGAAGAAAACAGGGTAGCCGTCGACAGGGTTCCCCGTCGGGAGGCCAATCGTCTGGCGATCGGTAGTGTAACCGACGATAATGTAACCGTCTATGGAAGAGCCGTTGAACGTGCAACGGTTCACTCGTAGTTGTAACCGTCGACGGAGTAACCGTCACAACTGGAAGGGGTCAGCGGTGGAATAATCAAAAGCGTAACCGACAATGATGAAACCGCCAAACGTGCAGCTGTCGACGATCCGAGGGCCTGCAATCGTCGACAGCAGCGTCACCGTCAACACGGTGCACAGTCGACTGTGCAACAGCTCAAAGCAAATATGTGCATACACAGTGGTCGTTTCCAGCGTAACCGTTGATGGTTGGACCCGACAGAAAAAAATCCGTTTAAAGTACAACTGCTTTAACAGCAGGGTAACAGTCACCATTGTAGCCATCTTGATATAGCAGCCAACGATGTAACCGTTAAAAACGTAGCCGTCGATAGTGCGACCGTCGACATCGTGACTTTCAGCAGGGTATCCGTCAAGAGTGACACCATCAGCAATGTAAGCGTCAAAATTGTCCAGCACTGTAAGCGCCGCCGATGTTGCAACAGAACTTGAAAGTGCCACATTTGTAGAGTTACAGCAGTGCGGCCATCACAGAATGTCCGTCACCGTGGCGGATGCCAATTTAGGAAATTAGAAGACGTGCGTCCACTGACTATCCGCTATTGTAGCAGGGTAACGCCGGCAGTGAAACTATCATCCGTTCGTTGTTGTGCAGCCGTCGATGGCGTCACCGTCGACAGTTGTATAGCAGTATTGTATGTGCAGTATGAGCCCGCCAGCGAACAACCGCTGATGTGAGCAATGCTTACAACACTTTTGTGGCACCGCGCTTGAATAGCATTGAGCATAGGTTACTACCCTGGTACGTGGTAGTTGAAGATGGTGCAGCGCTCGCCTCTGAGCACGATTTGTATATCGAACTTTTCTTAGCACCCTCCCAAAACTGAGCAGTATGTACCGCCAGGGTATTGTTCAGTTTGTGTCTTGTTCTATCCATGTAACCGTCGATAGTGTAACCATCGAAAGATCAACCGTTCCACAGAAGTGTAGTCGACAAGAATGCAACCATCAACAATATACCTGCTGGCAGTTTGTCTGTAGGCCTGCAGTGTAGGCATTGGGGGTGAAACCGTTGATAGTGCAACCAGTGAAGACTAACCATGGATATCATACCCGTTCAAAATGTATCCGTTGAGTGTGCAACCGGTGAACTTGTACCTGTCGAGAGTGTAGCTGTTGAAAATGCAATGATTTTTGGCTCTTTAACCTGTGTACACTGTAGCAGTCAAAAATCATCAAGAGCGTGACGATCATAGTTGTAACTGCCGACGGTGCAACCGTCGATGGTGCAACCACCGGCTGGCCAACCGCCAACAGGGGAATAACCGTCGATGTTCCAACATGCAACAATAGCCGTTAACATTGCGACCGTCGATGATTTAATCGTTCACAGTGGTGTAACCGTCGATACTGTAAGCGCTTGAAGTACAACCTTTGGCAGCCGTTACCAATGTAGCGTGTACAAGTGTCAACACCAGTGAAACCCGTCAACAGTGTAGCCGTCAGTACTGTAACGGCAAGAAATGGCATTGTCGAAAGTATACCTGTCGGCCGAGAACCGCCGCTATCGCAACGACCGTCGAGAGTCGGAGGGTGTAAAATTGTAACCGTCAACAGGGCAACCGTCGTCAGCGAAACAATCAACCGCAGGATAGCCGTCACGTCGTTGTCAGCGCCAACGGCGGTGGTGGTAGGTGACACCGTCTTCAGTGTAGCCGTCGGTGGTTGTATCCGTTGAAAGTGCAAGCGTTTACATGGTTGGTGTATCCGTCGACTGCGTCACAGCCAGCAGTGAAACCGTCAGCAACGAAAGCATCGGCGGTGGTGCGACCGTCGATAGCGCAACTGTCGACAGCAATGCAACCGTTGAAGTGCAACGATTGACAATGTAA
>JBBMHQ010084975.1:0-11233 GCA_037834295.1 Postelsia palmaeformis | reverse complement strand
GTATGTCGAGAGAGAGAGTTTGTCGTAGAGGGGTCGGTTGTCGGGAACGTCGGAGGCCGCCGCTGGACCCACGGCGAGAATATTGAACGGTCCAATCTAGTTTAGGCAAAGATTAGTCTTGAGCGCGGTGTTATTGGTATCTTCCTTGGCACCTTCGTGGATCGTGGCCGCGGAGTTTTAGATCCATGCCCAGCCACCCACGGTGTACGGAGGTGAAATACGAAGGGCGTCCATGATGGCGTTGTTGCGGCAGGTCAGGTGTGAACCGGTGACGGCGTGGTGTTAGCAGACGAGGGGGTAAGCGCGTTGTTGGCGCTCGGTGGCAAGGTTGCAGTAGGCCAGGTGATCTCGGTCCAGGCTCTGGTGGCCACCAATGTTGGGGGAGTCGAAGACCGAAAGGGGCAGACGCGGAAGGCGGCCTACGTGGACTTCGTTAGGGGTCAGCCTGGTGAATGCGTTGACCGAGTTGGTGTAGGCTGATCCGACGTGCGGAAGCAGCTCGTCCCAGTTGCCTTGTCGCTCGTTGCTGCCCATGGATAGCATTTGGACCATGGTGTGGTTGACGCGCTCGACACCGCCATTGGTGCAGGGGTGGTACGAACTGGTGTTGGTCTTGTTGCCAAGGCGTTCGTAGATGGCATTGGAGAGCTTCGAGGTAACGTGAAGCCCGATGTCGGAGATGAGGGTTACGGGGCACCCCCACAGTCGCTCAAGCACCACGCCCCCGCCACCCCCCGCCGCGACAACGCCGCTGCAGCAGCAAGACGTAGACCAAATAATTGAGACAAGGATCTTTTATAATTTGCCACCAGGTGCAAGAAAGGCAGGAGACGCGCGTACAGGATGAAGGGGGCGACCCCCTTGGGCAGGTCGGGCCCCGCATCATTGACGTTTTATACGCGGCCACCGGCGTGCAGCTAGACGCTAAGCACGGGCGAACGAAACTCAGCAGAAAAACCTTCAAGCACCTTTCGATCGGAGTCGCAAACTTGGATTCGAAGGAGCTCGTCAAAACTATTTTGCGATCGCCCCACCTGCTCATCGCCGGCGACGAATTGTTACGGAAAAGAGGCAAGACGTCCCCTATCTTCGTGTCGGTTTAGCACGTCGGGATCGGGGCGCCGTGGTGGGGGGTGCTTCAACTCTGCAGCATGAAAGACAAGACCGAAAAACGCAATCTAAGCTCTTTTACGAGAAGACACTAGACGTGCTGGGCTACCCGCGTGGGCAGGTGATCTTCGTTCTGCCAGATGATACCGCATTCCTTTCGAGCAAGGAGGGAGGTTGCGTGACGCTATTACAGCGAATGCTAAGGGGGGCGGACATTACAGCAGGGGGGGGGGGGTGTACTCGATAGGGGATATGTACTCGATCTCATGCATGGCCGTAGTCGTCTGACCATAGACCCTCGCATCCCTACAATGCCGGGACGGAGCATGTCGGGTTTTCACTGACCAGGTAGACATTGCTTGCACCAAGCAAGCGCGAAGCGCCGTGAGGTGTCTGGCGAGTCGCATGAAGGGTGAGCTGTATCCTACTAAGAACAGCTTGTGGGGCGGACTTTCATATGGATGACAGGTTTAATGAGTTGATTTATTCTCCGGTGAAGCCAATTCCAGAGACAGCGATGGGAGCACTATGTAACTGCCTCTTAGGTGCCTTGCCATAAACACTACGTGATACGATCAATTCACTTGTGCGGAGTAAATACTTATTGACCTCGCGCAAAGGATCTAACTCGACAACCAGCTGTCGGCGACCGCCAAAACGACAAAGAAGAAGGTTCCCTGGTTGTCTAGCTCACGTAGTGAGCGGCATGTTTTACATTGTCGTTGTCAACCGACGCCAACCCAGTCTATACCAGTATATAATAGGGGGGGGGGAGTAAAGCCTGAGCTCACAAACCTTTGACAATTTGATGCAAATCAAGGAGCCGCGGGAATGCTGAACCTTCTGCGCGACTATAAAATAAAGGCATGCACCGGGAGGGGGAAGGGCGGCAACTGTGACCGCGGCGCCGTATTATTAAGGAGACCGATAAGGGTATAACCTCCTATGCATGATACAATTTTAGCTGGCAAGTTCAACATTGAAGATGAATAAATACATTATGTGTCTTGTGTCAATTTCAGTCTGTTGCATTTGACATCGATTGCAATATTTTTAGTACGCAACGGTGCTGTTGCCGTGTCGTCGGGATGGATGGGCATATCTAGCCGTACACACCTTCGGGTACTCCCAAGCCACCGTCGCGGTGAACTGACCGCTGTCTTCAAGCGCGGAGCTGCGAGCACGAAACGTTGCGAACAAAAACCGGTTGTCAACCAAACCCGCCCCTATTTTTTGGTCGGGACACACACGCGACCGCAGGACAAACTACTGCTGTACGGGAGCGAAATGACACCCGCTTTTGCGGACGGGAGGAGTGTGAATCACGAGTCCTAACGTTCTAGGGCTCTCGTAGTCCGTTTCTTTCAGGCTTTGGACTACTACAGTCGGTTTGTTCGGCAGCTCCTCTGCAGGCAAAGACGATGGTCCGGCGCAACGCGTGGGTTCCGCTGCGCGATTTCCTACAATTCATCAGGCGATCGCTCACGGCGCTTTCCACTTGTATAAGTGGGAAAAAAGTGCAAGCGATGCACGGCGCGGGTCCAAAGTAGGAAAAGTTGAGTATCGTGCGCAGGTGTTATATGGAGTGATACTCTAGAATAGAGCCGGGTTTATGCGATACGTAAATAGATGTAGCAGGTGTGTAGAAACGGGCTAAAAGCGGTTAGCTCCGTAAACGAGTGTATGGAGCGTTCACAACTGGCGTATCGCGCACGCCAATGTTCTCGGGGACACGGGACGGAATGGTCCAGGGTATCTTCCCTGTCCTTCTCTCAAAGGACACCCCGAGGTAGCAGCAAAATAGCAATTAGCAGTTTCATATAACTTATCCCCACGGAGGTATGAAAACAGCAATTCAGTAGTGGACACTCTCGGGTCCCAGAAAGGGGGCGCCTCCACACTTAAGCGGAAACCCTGACAAAGGCGCAGCGTTGTGTATGAGCGCTTTGGAAACAGTCCATCATTGCAGGAAATTAATGCTTGTGTTCATCCATAGGATGAGCTTGCAGCCACCAAAGTATGACGCCGTCACCTCCACAAACCTGATAGGGGGGCTCTTTACTATGCCGCCAGGATATCTACTACGAGCACATAATCCTGGCATAGCCTGGACTTCTGATTTTTGCCGATGGCGTGTTCTACATTATTTCCAGTAGCACGGCTTCCGAAGTTGTTTTTTTCCTGCGAAGCCTAGCCTCCCTTTCGTAGGGCCCGTTTGCTCAGTGGATGCCTTGTAATGTGGCATATCTAACACCCGAAACGCGAAAAAAAAACATACCCGGCACGAAAAAAACACACAACAAAAAACGACAACGGTCAGGAATAGCTTTGTAGGTTCTAAGCCTCGCCTCGATACGCCCCGTCCGCCTCGCACGCCGCCGACAGCTGGAACCTTTGCTCAAAGTTCTGGGGATTGAAAATTGAAACAACTCCTTGCGTACGAGGCAGTTTCGTTGTCAGAGGTTTCACACCTCCGACGGACGGATCGTGATCTAGATGATCTGTCAACGGTAGATCATCTAGCTTCTCACCTGCCGTTGTCAGTTATAGTGCAGGATTTGTCTTATAGGGCAGATCCAACCCAGGAAACATGTTCTAGATCATGATGCATATTATGCGGCCCCCACCCGGCAACATGAGCTAGATCTTAAGGGATCATACAGATCACACAGACCATCTGCCCTGAAAGACCTGTATCCTCAAGTGGAAATAGATGAGCTGTCCGAAATGTGATCTTTACTGTAGGCTTCAACATCCGGTATATATCGTCGTCTGCAAAAATCTCCTTTGCTAATAGTTCCTGTTGACTCCGATGCTATCAACGAGGCGGGTCACCAACCAATATCCGTCATGAAGTCATACAAAACCGATAGCACGCGAGTTTTCGAAACATCGAGCGCAGACTAGCAAGTATGGGTTTTGATGAGTGAAATTCTCGACCTCGTCCCAGCTTAACCGGTCTTTTTCTTTATATTTTGTCTTTTTCTTTATATTTTATATACAAAACATAACGGCCCTTTTTTACCTGGGTGTGACAAAATTTGCTGGGGAGGCGTCCGCACCAGAAAAGCCGTCGCCCCAACATCTAGCGGTGCAGTTGGAGTAGTCGTCGCCTGTCACGTTTATTTCGTTTTGTTTGTGAGGCAGCGCGGCGACGGTGGCAAATAAAAGAGCGGCGACGGCGGCAAAAGCGCGGTGACGGTCAAAAACATAATCGCAGTAACGGTGGTCTGATGAAAGGTGACGGTGGCATAAGCGCGGCGGTGGTGATATAAGCACGACGACGGCGGTACCGTGAACGCGAATACGGTAGCACAAGCGCGACGAATGTAACCTAAGAAAAGAAGGCGGTGGGCGACGGTAGCATGGTAAGCGCGGTGACGGTGGCATGCGTGAGGAGACGGCGGCATAACAGGCGTGGTGACGATCGCCTCAGAGGTATTCGACGGCGACATAGCGCGGCAGAGGTGGCATGGTAAGCGCGGTGACGGCGGCATAAGCGCGACGACGGCAACACAATCGTGGGGATGGTGGCATAAACTCGGCGACGGTGACATAAGCACAGCGACCGTGGCATGAGCGTGACGACGTCGGCATGGTAAATACGGCGGCGGTAGCATACATGGGCGTGGTGACGGTGGCATAAGCGGTGTGGGTAAGGGTGGCGAAATCGCGGAGGAGGTGGAATGGGCGCTATAGAGCCACCGTACCCTATGTTTTGTTCGCGGCAACGAACGGTGGCGGAACTCTATTACTATATACCATAGTAAACTTACAAGCATACTTTCGGTGAAGTTGATTTCGGGTGGAGCTTCTGCTCCGTCTTTGCATGGTGGATTACCCCCGACACTCAAAGCTACTGCTAGCGATGGCGCTTTCCAATACTGGATCGTTTACATGTCAGCATCCCGGGATTTGAGTCCATCCCGATCGCCAAGACATCACACTCCATACGAAGAAAACGGGAATGCAGTACTGTACAGGACGCCTGGTGATACCAAGAACACGAGCAGTACGCCTGCTATAACTAAGAGCAGAGTGAGATTTGCAGAAATTTACGAACCTGTGACGAAGTTGAATCGCTGGAAAATCGGCATGGAACAAACCCTTTCCCAGTTCAGAAACCCAGGTTGGATCGGCATCCCTGCTTCTCGTTATAAATGGTATCCTGTTCCCGCGTTATGCTACAGTATAAGTAGTGATGTCGTTTTATGTATCTGGTACCAATTTTGCGTGGGTTATTAACACGGTAAGGCCTACTGGTACGTACTGCTGCTACTGCAGCTCCTCTCGCTTACGTCCAACCGAATACGATGCACTACCCAAACTAAACCTCTCCCCAAAGAGTAAGAACTGCAGTATTAATAGTAGTAGTCGATTTTGTAACGGCGCGTACGCTGCCACTGACCGAAAGGCTGCAGGCACGCCCCTCCACTGAGCATGACGCACACCCTGGAAACGGAGGCGTTCCCGAAGTCATTTCGATGCCCCCCCCCGACCGCCCAGGGGGTGTCGCTGGTCGCCGGAACGTTCGTGGCCAGGAGAGAGACGTTCACCTACGAAGAGGTGTTCCGTATACGTACGTGATGCCGTGTAGATCCGTGGGTGAACACATCGGTCGATTGGTCGGTTTGCAAGGGTCTTGTCTACCGGGGATCATACAACAGTCGTGATGAACGAGCTGTATCCAAATAAAAAAAAAACTCCTACCTGGTACAGTAGTATTCTTCTACCATGGTATACAGTAGTGGCATACAGCACGCGACACCAAATTTTACAGAGGCTTTCCACGGATGAAGCACCGAACTGCGGTGCAGAATCCTATGGTGCGGTGCGGGTTTTGATTTATGATTCAAATATTTTCATACGGTGCGGCGCGGTGTGGTGCGGTTGGAAATCGCACGGCGCTTTGCGGTTCGATATGAACCAGTAAACACCGCACGCCACCGTAGCCGCACCGTAGCAAGTAGCAAACAGCTTGATTCTAAAGACCTACAGGCATTCCCAAGTTTTTTTTCAATTATTGCCTATTATGGGAAGCAAATGGTGCAGTTCGGTGCGCATTCTATTCTTTAGAACCGTCTGTTGTGACGCGGTTTGGTGCGGTGCGATACGGTGGGGCAAAAACGCACCGAACCGCACCGCACCGTGAAAATACCTCGTATGTTATATTTTGGGCCAGATAGGGTGTGTCTCACATTCGCACGCACTACTTTCAACTTATCAAGTCTTTGTCTAATATTTCGTGCACAAGCCCCAGCTCTTGAACGTATTCCCAGGTGCTTAATAATAGGATATTTGACATCGCATACTGTCATCAGCAGTAGTAGTAATAATAGTAGTATTCTACATCGCGACAATAAGAACGGGGCGAGTATTTAGCCCTCGCCGGCCATGTTCTCTCTCCCTCTATGACTTCCTCTGCTATCCCTGTGATCCAACATATACTTACTGTAAGTACCAGGTGCAGTATTACCGTGTGGTAACACACAAATCATCCGCTGCTGCTGTAGTAGCCGTAATAACGCGTAGGTCACAATCTCAGATATCGGCGCCATGGTACGAAGTACAAGTATACCTGGTATATAGTAATCTTGTTGTCTGGCTGTTGTTATCTTTTCCCTCGAAACGTTTGCAATATACCTGGTGAACGATAAGCTTCAACTGTTTACAAGTAAAATAAATAATACAAACAGCGGGCGAGTATTGGGATTGTCTCGAAATCAGCATCTATCTACGGCGTCGCCACTCATTCACTCACCCCCTGTAACTGGGACGCGCATGTCGAATCCAGATCGTTCCCGCACGCGATATCCTCGCACAGGTGGCACTTGCTTCGGACTCCGCGCATTTCGCATTCGTGCCGTTCATCCTGGAGATTTGTGTTCGTCCTGGCCTTTGCTTCCACCTGAAAAATGGAAAATGGCGGTGGAGCCGTGGCTGGTGGAATTGGAATTGTTCAACGTCAATCTGGTCCGCTGATTCGGATTGATCGATCCAGACAGACAAAAGAAAGCTTCATACTCGTACGAGTATGAGAATATACTCTACGACAGCAGCATTACTAGCAGGAGTATGCTAAAATCTTCCAAGAACGGCCTCCTCTCTACGCATACCCCTGGAATATTTTCCGTCTTTCATTTTTCATTTTTTGTACCAGGTACCTGCCATCATGCCGTCATGCACTCTGCAGTGCTCTGCTGTTGTGCGAGCAATTGATGGTATACGTACTCGTACGTCGGTTGTGTTGAGAGGCGCTCAGCTTTAGGACCCGTGTGGTGCGCCGGTCACACAGTTCTACTAATTCAACATGTACGTACAAGTTTCTCGCGAAGAAGGCATCTTGCCCTACGGATCTTTATCCGCACCATACCACAGCTATTAATACAATAATACGTGCGGTAGAAGAGCGCCTGTCTGATTCTCGCACACAACTTGCTCGACTGAAAATGTACCAGGTACACACCAGCAGATCAGTACATCCAGTAGTATAACTGCCGCTCGATTGCCCGAACATTCGGAGTTAAACGACCACACCAGTCGTTGCCCTAATAAACACCAAGTAAAAAAAAAAAAAAAAAAAGTACTCCCACGCAACAGCTCAGGCGCTCTCTGTTCGACCGCGACGGGTATAGACGTGCACCCTTGATGAGATACTGATAGTATTATGTTTCATACGACTCGTGCCAAGCATACACCAGACCAGAACGCAATGTATATTTGTATTGGGCGCGCCGCTGAATTTGCTTCACAGAATTCATATCATACGTACTCACTCGTACTGGTATCTGACGATAAAATAGTATTCAAAACTACTCTCTAGTATAATATGTTCAACAACACGAACATCGTTGCGAATCGACGAGGTGCCACTGAGCTTGATGTGACTGCTTGTTGTGCAGAATACTTTATCGCATAACAGCTGCGCTACGTCCTATGACCGATATCCTCGCACGTTCGACACCGCGGGATCGTCAAGCTCTCCCCGCCTGAAAATGCGTCGCTTCCCCCCTCCGCTGCGAGAAAAACGCACGAGCGATTTAAAAACAAAAAAATCATGTATCCCAACGCTCGTACCTCCTGTGTGCGGTACTTGCTGTACACGAAGGGCCACTCCGGGTCTCGGACCATTGCGCACGCAGGCTCTTGGTTCCAAGGCTTGGGTACTCGCATCGCCATCACTGGTGGTGTGGATAGTGCCAGGCAGATGCCCGAGGCGAGCACTGACCTGAGCGCGTTGCCTTTTGGCCGCGGAACAAGGCGACCGGTATTTCTCGTGGTCCTGCCTAATCTCCGTGCTGAGCCACATTGTTGCCACGCCCCGCAGGGCCGATGACCTCGCAAGTGCACCCTGGCCATGCTGCCTCTTCCTACCAGCTCAGTTCATCGTATCGTGCGGTTAAAATCACACGCCAGAGCTTCTCCCTTCCCCTGTACCGTTGACGAAGGAGAGCGCTGTGACGATGAGAGACACAAGCGCAACGGCAAAAATTATCGTGGATCTATCTTGCGAAAATCCGGGGCGTTTCTCAAGAAGTCTCCGGGAGTTCAACACGAGGCCTTGGTTGGCATTTTTTTTCTCATCACGTTATGTCACGCCCCCTGGGTGTGGCATGCCGAAGTCACCCTTGGGAAGACTCCTTTCAAAGACCTCCGTCGATCCTATTGGCAGAGAGGGGTCGGAGCCAGCTTTCGCCGGGTCCTGGTCGGATCGGAGCCTACACAGCCGCAGAGGGGCAGGCTCGAAATCGCGGCCAGTAATAGGCCTGCTCGCCCACACAGGGAGAGAAGGGTTTGCATCCTCGCCCGACTCGCCGAACGCCTTGATCAAAATCCCGACAACAAGAAGATTTTTTAGAGACTAACAGGAAGCGAAGGCAAGCAGGCGGCCGAGCTTTTGAGGAAGCCGTGGCGGAGTCGGGGGCTGCCGTCAGCTGGGAGGCATGGACAGCGGCATGTCGGGCCCGGCAGCGAGAGGGGACGATAATAAAGGGCCGGCGATGATCCCCTTCCTATCAGCCTGCTTTGCGGAGCTCCGGGCAAGAGGTGCGGCGGTGATGATGAAATACTAAAAAACCCAACCTCCTGTGCTTGAGTGTGAATACAGGAGCAGGGCTGCTCATACCGTAGTCGTAGTGGATTGTATAGCTGCTCCTCCTGTTCCTGAAGAATCAGCTCTGTAGGTATGTAGGGGAACCACGTGGTGCTTTGTTCGAACGCCAGGAGGGAGGGGGGAAAGGTCGCGCAACAATGCGCCGCTGCTCTCTCTCTTTGTTGGATCCCTCGGTGTATAAGTCGGTGATCGTAACCTTTGCCCTCGACCTCGGAATGCAGCAGCTCAGCTCTGCTGTTGCCCGTTGTGAGACAAGACTACGAGTGAAAGTAGATGAAGAAGCTCCAAATCTGTCATCAAGCAATTCGCATGGGGACTGGGGACCCTTGTCCTTTCTCTCCCCTGTTGAAACTCATTCATTTGTTTCCCTGCTTTTTGCTTGGTGTGCTTCCCCCCCCCCCGCCGCCAATAACCAATCCCGATTTTCGTACGAGGTAAACGATTTCGATAGAGAGGTCGTAGAGCGCCGTAGCCTTGCCCCTCCCTTCCCTCTCCCGTACTACTGCTGTTGTGGGTACATCGTATGGAATGGGGCTGCAGCAAGCATACGGGCTCGGTGATGGTCGACATCTTCATCGTCATCCTGTCTACATGTATTCCCGAGCCGTCGCACCACACCAGCCCCTAAATTTATATACCCCTGTACCACTGGTTGATGATGGACATCTCAAATTTTCTCCCCGCAGATGGCAGACAACGATGGCACCAACCGAAAACCCCAAACAATGAAAAACAAAGAGGCAACTGGGCAATCACACACACACAAGCAAAGGCAGCGAGCAAGGCGAATCAGGCAGGGGACCAGACATTTCGTGTAAATAAGCCATAAACCCTCCTGTTCCTTCCCGCCAAGAAGTTTGGTTTGTGACGTCTCTCGCACTTTGCGATCTATCTCCTTCAGGATATCATCTGTCTACACTCGGTCCACCACTACTGCTGCCTGTCTTGAATTTTTCGACGAAACTCACACTGACGAGTCACGTACGTACCGGCTACCCGATGGAATGACCCTGAACCTCCTCCGCCTGTATTTTTCGACGGTTTACGTACAAAAAACGACCGAACAGCAGGCAACTATTTCCTTTTTTCGTGTTGCTTGAATTTACCACAGACGACCCTCTTCTCCATCCCCAGCTGATCCGTCGTCTTACATGTACGACTCGTACAGCCTGCTGCTGCTGCTGCTGCTGCTGCTGCTGCTGCTGCTGTATCTGATGATGGTGATGTCCTGACATTATTAATAGTCCGACAACCAGTGCAACCATCGAATCGACGACACCACCGGCAACACAACGTCCTACTCCTGCTGTGGGCGCAAAGTCATCAACCACGTAAATAAACAATCGCTTGTGAAACGACTCGCACTTGCGACGGAAGCAGCAGTGGTACAGTTTTCAATAGAAGCAGGAGGGTCAGTGAAGCTGACGATGTTGTCTGTTCTGACCTACTTGTACGATCTGATAGCTCATGTGAACGCTTTCGACATCGTCGGCAGTTGCGAGTCGCTAGTTAGTGTGGCTGTTTACTGCACTTTCTGATGTACGATGCATCAGGTACCTGATACACTTAATACCGGCAATCAAAATATTCCTAAAAATATACTATTAATAGCACTTTAACTTTCAGGTACTGCTCTACCCTGGTACCTGGTATTATACAGCAGTAGTAGGTTCTTCCCGTACGTGCCGAGTGCGTGTATGTATCGCACTTGTAGCAGTAGGAATCTGAATTCATCCACGTTCATCTCTCTATCAATAGTATGCATCATACCGGCAGCGGCGGCACTACATACAACAGTAGATTGCCGTCGTCTTGCAGCCAAGTCTCTCTTCTTGTGTACCTGGTCGTCAATCATACGCACACAGGAGTCCAGAGACCAGATACTTTATTACTACTGCTGGAGCTCCGCTACCCGCGACGCAGCTACTTTTTTTTTTTTTTTTTTTTTTCTCATCCCATTTATTATCTTCGCCCTTCTTCTCTCTCTCCCTCTCCAGTCGTAACTCAGAT
>JBBMHQ010084974.1:0-24251 GCA_037834295.1 Postelsia palmaeformis | reverse complement strand
GTCCGGCAGGCTGGGGTCTCCCACCAAGAAACACGCAATTGAGGCGCAAAGGGGTCTGCTTCCGGTGTGGTAAACCGGGCCACTACGTCGCAGCGTGCCCGGTTTCCTCTGCGCATTTGAACGTTGCGATCCCGAGTGCTGCTGTTCCTAAGCCCCCTAAACAAATGAACTCCGGAGGTGGCTGGCAGCAGAAGACGCCCTACGACAGTGGTGGGTATACCTCGGCCGGAGCTTTTCCGTCACAACAACCCTCCTCTAGCGCTTCCCGTTTCCCTGGCCCAGCGAACAAAGGCAACCCTACCATTACGTCCCGCACCTCCGCACCGCGCAGCTTACGCACCAAGGCAAGAGTACTTTTAGAGATAATTTTCTTCGGGCTAGTGGGAAGGGTAAAAAACTTTCACGCAACTGGTGACCTCTTTGGCACGGTAGGCTGATGCCCCTCTTCCCCCGGTAAGAGTGGGTTGGTCGTCGGTGACATGGGGTCACTGAAGGTCGATTACTGTGGACAGATTCCGATGGTGACCGACAGCTCTCAGTGTGATGTTCTCGCTAGACGTTCAGGCGTAGAGTACGTGCCCGGTGTTCGCTTCAACCTCGTTTCGCCTGTCGCCGTCATGCTGAAATTCCCGGTGATACTGGATACTTGGGGAGCTCACATATTGGACGGGCAATTGTCGTTCAAGCGTAGGGACGCGAGTTTATACGTAGACGTCACGCGGACTGAAGAGACCCCGATTGCTGCCGATATTTTGGCCGCTGGAAAGACGCGGATAATTGATATGAACGACCTTCACGTTCCACCTGCTCATTCTCATGCTGATTCTCTTTGTGAGACAACACACCAGATGGGCATAAAGGCTTTTAGGGAGCTTGTTTCCTGGGTGTTCTGAGGCGAAGGCGAGGAGAATGGCGAGGACGTGGACGACCGAGTGCCGGTCCACCAGGCCTCTGGAACGTCTGTACGTGGATCTGTCTGGACAGCAGTTGACGTCTGCTGGCGGTGCACAGTACATGATGATGACCGTCGACGACTACTCCCGCCTAGGATGGCCGTATTTTCCAAGGCGGAAGTCTGACGTCCAGAAGGTATTAGCTGGCTTTCTGGCCGACATCAACGCCAAAGGTTTGCTGTTCATCGTGTTGTGCTTTCGTTCGGACTACGGCACCGGGTTCACCAAGGAGGAGTTCGAAGAGTTGCGCAACCATCATGGTATCCGCCCCAAGCACACGCCCGTCAATTCTCCGAAGCATGACGGCGTGGTCGAGGGGCGAATTGTGATGACGCTGGAGCTTGCAATGGCGTCCCGTCTGGAGCCCCCCTACCTGTTCGGCGATGCAAGGATGCCGGCGACGTAGCCCCTCTAGGCTGAGTCCTGTGTGTACGCAAGCGACGTCACGAACATGACGACAAGGGTGAGTGACAAGCCGAAAATGTACTCGCCGTACCACAAATTCTACGGGAGGCTGCCGTTTGCGCGGCTACCTCCGTTCCTGAAGTCAGGTTTGCACCGCGACGAGAGGATTCTAAAGACCAAGTCGAAGGCTGACGCTCGCTTTTACCTTAACGTCAGCAACCACCACACAGTTGACTGCAACGAGATTCTGCTGGTGTCCGGCCGAAAGTTGTTTGCCCGCGACGTCACCTAGAAGCACCCGAAGAAACCTTTTGTGGGGTTACTGCTATCTGAGGAAAAGAGATCCCCGCCGCCGCGTTCGCCGTCACCACCACCCCCGGGTATCTCGGAGCCTCTCAGAGACCACGACGTATGGTCTGGATTACGGTCTTCACCTCCACCGCTGCCGCCGCTACCACCGTCATTACCGCCGCTGCCACCGTCTCTGCCGCCTCCGTCGCCACCGCCGCCACCGACGCCGCCGCTGCCGCCGAGATCACCGCTGTCGCCGCCATTGCAGTCACCGTAGCCACAGCTTTCACAGCGTGCTGCCCGGGAACTTGGCCATTATTTCTCGGACCCGGGGGGTTGCATCGTGCTGAGGGGGCGGACCAGGGGGAAGACTTCACGAGACCAGGAGGGTGGTTGCGGCGTGTAGGAGGAACGGACCAAGGCGCCTGCACGACTCCAGACGCGTGGTGGCGGCGTGCAGGGGGAACGGACCAGGGGGGAAAATGGGCGACACCCGGAGGATGGCGACGCTCTGATGGGGCGGACAAGAAGGCAGACCGCGCGGAACCGCGAGGCTATGGGCTGCTGTCGCTGATGGCAGCGTGGGAACGTATAGGTCATGTAATTTTTCACCAAGCCCCCCCGTGCGAGAATACTCCTCTTTTGACACGCCCGGCAAGCGAGTTGTCGATGCCGAACTCGTATGCTGAAGCGTGTGTAGACGAATATTCGACCATATATAGGCAGGCAATGGACATGGAAAATCATGGACTGGCGGACGCGGAGATGTTTGGAGCGACGCAGCAACCAGAGGGGCTCAACGCCATGTCAGTGAAGTGAGTGTTCGCCTGGAAGTCCAACGAGCATATTGATGTGGTGCGAGAGAAAGCAAGGCTGGTGGCATGGGGTTTCAAGCAGCGTGAGGGTATTGATTCTTTTGAGACTTCGACGACTGCAGCGTCTTGTTTCCTTCTGTTAGCGGCTGTTGCGTGCGAGTTGGGTTTGGGTATGTGACATTTTGATGCTGAGCAAATGTTCGTGCAGTCGAGCTTGGATGAAAATGTTTTCATGCGACTACCCCTTGGTTGCGGCAAAGTGTCCGGTAAGGTAGTCAGGCCAAATTTCAGCCTCTACGGCTTGGAGCAAGCGTCGAGGTCGTGGCACAGCCTTTTTCTTACTCACATAAAAAGTCTAGAACTTGAGCAGAGCACCGCTGATGCGTGTGTCATGAGGTTGGTAGAGTCAGGCTTTGTCTCCATAGTAACAGTGACTAATGTGGATGATATTGTTTGCTGGAGGATCCAAGGCTAGATGCGATCAGTCCTGTGAAGATATGAACAGCCTTGTTGCGATCAACAATTTGGGCGAGTTGTGGTGGTGATGCCAATTGTTGCTGGTTTTCGAGGCTTGGTACTCTGACGATTTTCGCAGCAGGCGTTCGCTCAAAACGACTGCGGCGAGGTTCGGCGGTAGTTCTGGGAGGGATAGTTCGCTTTAGATTGGTGTGAAGCTCGAAGAGGTTTGATGAGAATCAGCCCGTGGGGGCTAAGTCTTCTCGCGAGTGGGTAGGGTGCTGGATGTGGTTTGCAAACTAAACACGACCGGATATTGCGAACGCGGTAAGGGCGGTAGCAAGGTACACAAATGGGCCGAGGGAAGTACACTGGGAGACAGCGGTCGGTATTATAGAGTATGTTTTTTCTACGAGTGATTTCAGCATTGCGTTTCAGAAGGGCAGCGAACTCGAACTGGTAGCGTTTGCATATTTGGACTATGTCCACAAAGCCACTGACACGAGGTCAGCCTCAGGTGGAGGTATCATGTGTACTGGGGCGTGTGTGTGCTGGTTTTCCAGGGCGTAAAAGTGCGTTACGCTCTCCACCACTGGTGCTGAATATGTAGCATTAGCAGACGCTACCGAGGAGGCGATGTTCTTGCGCTACGTTTGTAGTTTCATTTTTCCGGGGTTCGGGGAGCGGTCCACTACGGTGTTCGAAGATAACGAGGGGGCATGGCACCTCGCACAAAACTCAGTGTGCACGTCTAGTTATAAACACATGGACGTTCGACAACACGTTTTGCGAGAGCTTACGTTCAAGGGGGGGTTTGCTGTTACCCAGCAAGAGTCGGAGGAGCAGCGTGCAGACTTCTTGGGAAAGTCGCTCAACAAAACGGTCTTTTGTTACCACCGGGATCTTCTGATGAACCTTCGACGCGTTCTTTCCGATTGTTTTTTTTCTCTTCGTGAATGATGTGTTTGAATTTTAAATCCAACAATGCCGACGGAATTCGCTGGCTAATTCCGAGGATGATGCTGCTTTGTTTCTGGTGGTGGTTTTCGAGAATTGTTCGAACTGTTTTTCCGAGTATCTCAATGTAAAAACTTTTTCGAAGTGGGGAAATCTAGGCCATCTTGCGTTGCCGTTGGGATCTGCGTACCTATGGCGTGAGCAGGGGATAAGAGGAGGCCCTTGTCCGGAGAAACGGGGCTCCTTGCGATCTCTTACATTTATTTCTTGACTTTTTTTTCCGATCAGTGTGACTACTCCTAAGGTATTTGTCGTGTGAAATTTGTGATTTAGCTTATGGTGAGTCTGAAGATAGACTTGGAGGCGGCTGAAGGCGTGTGGGATCTGTATTCAAAATGTTTTTTTGGTGAGGGAAGATTTGGAGAGTGCTTCGGAAATTGAGAGGGACTTTTGTTTGGCTATTTTTGGACTGAAGAGACACTGAGATGCCAGGGGGCGCGTGCGGTCCGGATTGAATGTTTTTGATTTTTCAGGCTTTTGGTATCTAGCCCGCTAGTTATTGGTCGAACGGGGTTGACCTACACTCGAGTAAGGTAGAGTACACGTTGTCGAGGTAACGGAACTTTTACAGTTATATTCGAGTAGATGTGTGTTTTAGTTCATGAGGGTGGGCGAGTGTATTTGCACAGTTTTCGCGGAAAACGCCGTTTCACCTGGCTGAGTTCTATAAGAGTGCCGTTTTACCTGGCAGTGGATATCAATGTTTTTATATTTTTGTAGCAGCGACAGGCTGAGGATCTGAGTCTTGATTCGATAGTTCGATTTTCGAGTCGCAGACTGGATGCTTGTGTTTCCGAATTCCATATGAGTTGGTCATAATGAGGCGACATGTCGACCCAGCGAAGTTGTACATTGTCACCTTACAGAGCTGGGGGGATATTGGAGTATGCTCGTGTATAATAAACAGGTGGGATGTTGGTTGTGCTCATGAACACGACGTAGATGTTCCATCAAACATTAGGAAGTTCCATATATTGGTGTGTAATTATATGAACGGGGGAATGAGTGAGGCGGATAAACCGCAGGACAAACGAGAGGTTTATTGTGCCGGCAACGTGGTTGATAGTCACATGCCTGCTTCGCCACGGACTGTCACTCGGCAGCTCCGATACGTAATATACAAAATCAGTTCGGTGCTATTGTCTAGAGTCCATCAGGCATTTCCGTGCCAGCTGTGTCTATACCTCAAGAGATCGGTCATGATCGTAACACCAAACAACAACCTTGTCCTCAGGACATGGCCCGCGCCTTGAGCGCATGTTTTGTCCGTTTCATTCTGTCTTCTTTTCTTTTTTCTTCTTTTCTTCTGTTTTTGATTTTTCATCCTGCTTTGTGTTTTTGTGTTTCATGAGTTACATATACAAGGCTCCCCTTCGGGATGTCGTTGGCTTGAAATCCCGGGTGTGTCGCAAGTTGGTATTGGAGGCAGCATCACCGTCCATCAAATATTTTTACTCCGAGTACCGCTGCATACTGCTGTGCAACAGGAAGAGAGTCAACGACATCTGCTGTGTTTCAACGTTGTACTGCGTTTGTCTCCTGGTGAACACTGAACACATACTTCACAAACACTGATGATGTACTGCTGCTGCTGCTGCTGCAGCGCGCACCGTGGCTGCTGTCGAAACGCCGAGAAAGTGGGAGGTCGTCACTACCGTAGTTCTGCCTCTGCGCAGCACCCAATGAATGTCACGTTGTCGATATTGTGTATGTGTTCGTTTCTACTTCATAGGTCGACAGGAGTCATGGTCCACACACGCATACACACAAAAGTGCTCTCTCCGTGGCCGTCACAATGGGCAAAGTTAATGACCGACTGCTGCTGTGCCGTTGCCGCCTCGGTGAAAAGCTCGAGGGACGGTGTGATCAGACGCGATACAGCAGCAGCCCAAAACAGAGCAAAAGCTTGAAAAGTGTGAGGTCTCCGTTGTCCTGCTTCGCTCATCAAGCCGGAATGAATCCCCGTAGTTATTTGCCAGAATTCGTGACTTCGAAGGCTCAGAGCACGCGCCACGGACCTCGGCTAGGGCCCGCATTTGCGCCGTGGTGTACACGCGGGCTCCCTGCGTACCACGCAGCAGGCGTGACTCCGAAGGCTCAACGCACGCGCCACGGACCTTGGCCAGGGCCCGCATTTGCGCCGTGGTATACACGCGGGCTCCCTGCGTACCACGCAGCAGGAGTCACGAGAAAAATCACGCGGCCAACCGAAAAATTGAACTATTCCGGGGAAAACGGCAATTTTATACAGAGTGATAGATGCTACTACTGTTGGTTGCTGGTTGCAAGTGATACGGGATGGTATACTGCAGCTCGTTTGCACCGTTCCTGTTCTGGACTGGTATTGATCTGACGTGCGCACTATTTTCCGCCAGGTAAAAGTACTTGTTCGCTTTCTCCGATCGAGACGCGTTTTAGTTACGTCCTGTTTTGTAACCACAGCCGGGATTTCAGGTAAGTGAGCTGAAGTGAGAACATCAGAATCAACCGCATGCCTCGAAGGGGTCGGCCAAGAAAGTGCGCGTTAAAGGTGTATCGTGAAGAAATATCATTCGAAAACACTCGGAGGGTCGTTAGGGCGTTGCTGCTATCTGTAGTAGTGTGTAAGAATTTTGCCCAGAGGCCGGCATCCTTCCTTGTATGCAAAATACCTTTTTTCATTGTTATTGCCCTCGAAGAAATGCATGCGAGCGCTGTTCTCAGTTTGCTTGTATTTTTTGTGTGAAGACTTCAGTCGCAGTTGCAGTTGGTGCGAGTGTGGAGAAAAACCAGTCGGCACCGACACAGGTGGCACCTTAGCTCTCAGACTGAACGTCTGTTTTTCTTTCTTGGAACCACGAACAAGCTTCGCGCTCGCGCGTCTCATGGTAAAAGACGGTTACTATTTTACGGGACAGAGTGGCACGCCAGAACATTTCAAGAGCAGTATGATAGTACCACGACACGAAAAGTGCTGTCGCTTTGGCACACTCACGGGAGTGCACCAAGGAGCTCGTATCCGGCCTGCCAATTTTTTGCTCGGTCGAAACGTTCCAAGCTATAGGGCAGAAAACGAATAATAGTAGTCCTCGTACGCAAAACAGCGAGCTGAAGACGTGCTTCCATTGGCTATGTTGTTTGGACGTTTGACGATGTCAGTTTTTTTTAGGTGGGGAGGTGCGTGACAAGTGACCGGCACACCAAGACACTGAAAAATGTTCGAAATACTCTCTGTAAATGTTGCATCAGATATATGTTGGCATGTTGACGTAGCAGCACATACATGAGTACGTACGGACGGACGTGTTTGTTGGTGAGAGTCTCACACATACCCTGATGGGTTGGTGACACAGCAGTACACGGCCTGTGGTCCGCGGCGGGGTTCTCGACATGTAATAGAATACTGCGCTTGTACGCACGACGGTTACAAAGTAAACAATACTATACTGAGCACTCGTGGTCGTACTGAAAAAAAAGGCACTAGAGGTGAAATAGACTCATTATTTAGAGCGATACATTTTTCATGATATATTCGAATGGGAAAAAGACAACGCTGTACAGCTGTGTCACCATCGAACTCATCGATCATTTTGTTGCTGCTCGTTGTCGTGGAGAAAATCATGGATTCAGAAAGCTTGGTCTCCTTGTGTACCCACCTGGTACATGGTGTGATGGTACTACGCGGCTTGATCTATACCATATGGGATAGGAGATATGTTGGTGGTATGGGACTATGGGGAATCACCGCATGTTGTATGATACATGTTGACGGTACGGGACGGGAAAAATACGGTATATGATATGGTACGTTTGCGGTATGGTACCATGTTACGATGTCGAAGATGTATTACACGGCTAAATTTGCCTGGTGGTATGGTATGGTTCAGTATATAAGGTCCGTAAGGGTCGAATACGTCGTACGAATATCATACGTAAGGAGCTTATATATCGGCCACTCGAAAGTGATCAAAATATCAAGTCTTGCGTAAAGACAGACAGACAGACAGACATAATCGCATCTACCAAAACAGAGACTCAGTTCTACAAACTGAGAATATTCAGGTGCAGTATAATCCTGAACCAAATAATGATAATCTGATGCAAGTATTAAAAGTAGCCTTCAATATAGTTAGGTCCACAGCAGCCCTACACCGCAGGCAGTACCGATGGAACGCAGTACGTCCTGCCTGCGAGCAAAAGTCGCGCCCTGGGGACACCATAGAACCCACGTTCCCAAGCAGCCTCAAACCTGAAGGTTGTAACTCGGAAAGGTGTTGTGTTCGCTGCACGGGTGAATAGCATCAATCCATGGCGACATAACACATGTACGGTATCCATTTAGTCTGTTCGGCTAAAAGGCGAGTACAAATATAAGGTGTCTTGAAGCCGCTTGCAAATACCGTAGATCGCCTCAAACGGGGGCCGCCACCTTCATGCTCTCAAATGAATAACACGATGCAGAAATATTTTACGCATCATACTAGAGTATTCGTACACACCTGTAGGTGAAATATAACAGATAACTTCTGGACGAACTGACCAACAGACATCATGCAGGCAAACCCCACCGATTTAGTTGAGCGCATTTTGCGGTACTAACGGCTAAACGCCTGAAGGGATGACCTAACAATACCAACAAAATGATCGAACCCATCAAAAACATTCAAAGCGCACACCATATAAGGGCGCCTACATGACGCGGTACTACACTCTAGGTGGACGATTCTAGCTGCGGGCCGTTCCTGTAGTAACAGTGCAAAGCAGCCCGCGCTTTCCAGGACCGTGGTCACGGCAGTGACTGGGCTGCTTCCCTTTGAGTCCCCACTTCGATATTTTTCTACAGCGCACCACCCTGCACGGTATCGTGAAGTTGATAATCGGACCCCCTGAGACCTCGCTTGTATGGAGGCTGCATACAGTAGCGACACCATCGCTCAGTATCCCCCACGTTGGCCGCCTGAGACACAACTCCTCCGAGCAACACTTGCTATGAACGTTCATCATGCCTTTCTTGGCATGTTGCTGGCAGTACAGACCCATTTTGCTGCCTTGGACGTTGAACGTCGACCCCTTCTTGCAAGAGCCACGGGAGCAGCGCCTGATGCGGACGTCTACCATGTCCTTGTCGGCGTGCTTCTTGCAGTATACCGCTTTCTTGCTGCCTTCGATGTTAAAGCTCGGTGCCCTCCTGCAGGAGCTCTCCGAGCACAGGCCATTACGGACATCCACCATGCCGCCCTCGGCATGCTTTTTGCAATGTGTTGCCGCTTTGCTTACTTCGATACTGTAAGCGGGTTTCAATGAGCAGGATTCTTGTGCGCAGCACGTGCTGCGGACGTCTACCATGCCGTCCTCAGCGTGTTTCTTGCAGTACAGCGCTTTCTTGCTGCCCTCCATATTGAAGCTTGGTACAGTCAGGCAGGAGTCATGCGCGCAACGCTTCTTCAGGACGTTCACCATGCCGTCCCCAGCATGTCGCTCGCAGTACGTCGCCTTCTTGCTACCAGCGACGTTAAACGTCGGTCTTTTCGTGCATGAGTCGTGTAAGCAACGTTTGCTAAGGACGTCGACCATTCGGTCTTCAGCATGCTGCTTGCAATACTCTGCCGTCTTGGAGCCCTCAACATTGAAGCTCGGCTGCTTCGTGCAGGACTCGAACAAGCAGCAACGCCTGTTGCGGACGCTCACCATGCCCTCCTGAGCATGTTGCTTGCAGTAAGCCCCCTTTTTGTTCCCCTCCACATTAAACATTGGCCCCTTCGTGCAGGAGTCATGCAAGCAACGACTGCTGCGTACATCCACCATATCATCGTGAGCATGTTGCTTGCAGTACAGCGCAGTCTTGCTGTCTCCGAAGTTGAAGCTCGGACCCCTCGTGCAGTTGTCATGCAAACAACGCTTACTGCGGACGTCCACCATGCCATCGAGAGCATGCTGCTTGCAGTAGTCTGCCGTTTTGCAGCTCTCGATGTTGAAGCTCGCGGATATCGTGCAAGAGCCATGCACGCAACACCTGTGTCGGACGTTCACCATGCCGTTTCCAGCATGCTGCTTGCAGAACACCGCTTTCCTACTGCCCTTGATATTGAAGCTCCGTTCCCTCGTGCACGAATCATGCGAGCATACTGCCATTCTCGGCCACGATTGCTCGGTTGCAAACTGTGCGGCAGCTCGAAAGAGGAGATGGACACAGCGAGGAAGAAAGTTAGACCAAGCTGTGCAATCGGTTTGATCACAGTGGCGGGTTCAATGGTTGCGCAAAGTTGAGTATTCGCATATATCAGGACCGAACGTCGTTTGGCATACACCTTGGTGCACATCATATAATAGGAACACCGTCGGAGGTTCGGGAAGGTTGAGAAAATGCATAGGCACGTCGGCTACGGCTACAGATGTGCGCACCCTGTCGTCTCTGGTTTGCTAGCCAAAACAGTCTACCCGAACAACTCGGTATTCGCCTGCAGACGGAAGACCACGGAACCACTGAGAGGGGCAGCGAAGAGGTTCAGAGGGGTCGTACACGGATGTGACGTCTGCTACCACCGATTTTTACCGCAACAAAGACAACACGATGAATATGCGCCAGCGCATCGACATCACGACCCACATACGTGCAGCAAGAGAAAACCAACATAAATAATATAACTAAGGGTCGTGTCTCATTCATTTGATCCCATTTGCGGGAACACATACCTGGTAACTGTAATTGGAAAGACCCGAGCCAACTGTTATGCCGACGGATTCACAACGGCTTCGAAGCGATGTGCACATACTCACCAAAACACTCAATCTCCTACACAGCCTCGGGGTTTAATGGGAAGCAACAAACACACTATTCTTCAAACAGGAGGCGCACTATGGCCGCTGCATACTCTACACGCCAAGAAATGTTGTTCTTCACTATGGACAAAGAAACGCGAGAAGCACACGACCGGGGCCCTATCACCGTGGCCCATCATAAATAACCCCTCAAAACGGCATCTTGCTCAACTCGGAATATTTGTTTCAGGCCCAAAGTATTCCCTCTATTTATGACGCAGCGTATCTGCACCTAAGCTATTTTTCGACCACACTGACACACAGAGGAACACCTAAACCATGTGGATGGATTTGATAGAAAACTATTCCAGCTTTCTAACGATTCTACGTGCAGCCGAAATTATACAGTTTCAGATGAGGAATAGATCGGTACAAAAAAGTCCTAAAAAACATTCTAGTTTCCAATGGAGGAGATGACTCCAACCCACGTTGTGCTAGGGAATATACGTATTTGGCATCACCAAAAAGCTCACAATTTGGGCCGTGCAACGCTCTGATTAGTTTCGTAAGAATCGCGGTCGTTCCTGAGTTAAAAGCGTTCCAAGGAGGGAACCCCAACCCCCTCGATCACCTTTGCCTAATCTGCAGCCCCATGCTTTCGGGTATAAGTAGCATCGTTGGAAAGCTGGGATCTTGAGCTTTTCGTGTAACCTAACCCAGGATCTAGTTTCAGGATCCCCGTATGTGGCTGTGTTTGTGTAAATTTGTCTAGATGCCCATATGTTCTGGCGTTTTATTTCAATAAAAAAGGTCAATGATGACTAACCAACCAATTTATTTAGGAAGATTCGAGAAAAGTTGAATCCGCACGGGGTCATTATTATGGACCACCGTAATAGTGAAATCGACGAAGGGTTTTAACTATCTTTCAACCGTCGCAGTGCCTCAAATGCTAAACATGCCCAGACCGTATTGTTCGTTGTCACGTACCTAGGCATGTGGGCCTTGCGGAGTTGAACCGAGCGCGATACTCACGTACGCACGCACACTCGCTTTGCACTCTCCTTTTTCATCTGCTTCCACCCTGTTCAAAAGAGTGGCAAGCTACAACCCCACATGAAACACTCCCCGGGATTGCTCCAAACATCGGCGCACGTCATGCCTCTGGAATGTTCAAGTCCACTGTCAATACATAGCAACATTGTTTTCGGTTTAGTCAACCTTGACCATGAGGAGAGTCGCGAGCCCCCCAGCAGTGTCGTTGCCCAAATACGGCAAAAAAGGAAAAAATTCCGAAGCCTTTAAGTAGGGGATTGAAACGTGACAAAGGAGACGACCGACGCACTCTTCAAAAGCTCGGTGGTGTTGGGGTGATGAGCTACTGCTTTTCAACGCTACAGCCGAAAGGGTCGTCCCTCGAGGAATCAGGCATCCTTACAGCAGATAAATGTTCGTGTAGAGCACGGGGAGTGCAGAGTCTAGGCCCCACATGGACACACAGAGGCGGAATAATAGAGAAAGCGAGTACCAGAGCTGACTGAGATGACCACTCGACATATAGCAAAGCGCGCACCGGGTTGAGAGGAAGAGATACTGGTGTATCGCGGTATCCGGATGAGACACCTAACGAACATTGCTACCCATTTGATGTAGAGGTCTTTGCAAGCGCCTGCTGGCGATCAAAACAGCACACAAGAGCCAGGCGAGACACCGACGTTCCGGGATCAGTAGTGCTTTCCGTAGCTACAGCAATCGACCATTGCGAGACGTTGATCTGTGTGTTTGTGTCGCCGATGGGTTGGGGCTTGGACGCCGAAAAAAACACGGGGCTCCTAGCACTGCTCAGGGTAGAGCCTCTTGCTGCGGACAGTAAAATAAGGTGTCGGCAGCACTTGTACCAGTAGTCTGGCCCGGTCTAACGTGGCGGTCCTGTTAGTCACTACGAGGTACAGCTGCATACCAGGTATCGTACTGCTGAAATGCCTGCTGCTGACGTCATTGATATACATATATATATATACACAAACATATATTAGCAAAATTTCGTGACATACAAGAGCGAAGGATTTGCTTCCGATTCCGTCTTAAAACAAAGGCCGGGACTCTAGACGCCTTCACTCTCCTGGCTTCGTGCTTGCATTTTCGACCGCTTTCCTCGAGGTTCGCACTCGCCGGGCTCCGACGGATATTTTGCCGTGCGCGCGTCTCAGAGTCTCGCGCCATAGACAGGCTCAGCGAACCCGAACCCGAAGAATCTTTGCCGGGGCGACGAGACGCCGAAGTTCTATTTTCTTGGGTCCAGGAGATTTGTTTCGCTGCTGTTGCTCCGCGAAGAGCTTATAATCACAGACTCGATCCTACCATTATTTCTCTCCGAGGTCCGATCTCTCGGCCTTGCCGGTGCTACCGCTTCCTCCCGACCCCTTAGCTTTGCGGGCTGCCATCGGCCTTTTCGACCCCCTCGGTCCTCCCTTACACGGTGGCTGCCTTTCCTTGCCCATGTCTCGTCGCGGGACGACTACACGCGCCTTCGCGGGGTATCGCGCCGTTTTCCGTACCAGATCGTTGCATATCCCGGTAGATATTGTTGTGTTCAAGGATTGGGTGCGTCTTCTGTCTTCGCCCGTGGAACGGAATGAAGCTTGTCGGGAAGTTTGAATATAGCCGATCTTTGTGAGTTCGACAAAAAAAAAGTATCAATCACAAAAGACCAATCAATCACATCGGAGGGTATCACGTGCCCGGATTACCCACTGCTGTAAGGTCTGACCTCAGAAGGGGCATTGGAATACGAGTGGAGTAGCTCAGAGGCGTTCTACTTCGAATACTTCGAAGTATGTACTTACCAAGCTTTGCTTTCGCCGGTCGAATTGAATGAAGGTTGTTGGAAAGTTGGCCGAGTGTTGTGAGTTCGGGGAAAAAAACGTTCCATTGCATCGGAGGATATTATGCATCGTCATACATTCTCGGACTATCTACTGCTGTAAGATCTGATCTCTGGAGTTTTTTCGAGTTACGCGTCCTACTACAGCGACATCGGTACAGTTGTTCAAAGGCGTTCTGCATCAGATGTGTACAAAAGGAAATCAGATATGCATAACAAGCGCACCCAATGAGCGTGTCTGACGTATAAATATCGTGGAGCTTTCAGAGTTGAGTTTCAACCATTCAATCGATTCGAAGTACTCACAGCAGACGTTTTCCACTTGGAAAAAAAACGTATATCCAGATGCGAGGTACGTGGTATTAATTTGCTAAATACATGGGAGATACGGACCCGCTAAAAGATACGGTCCTTCGTACCAGGTGATATATATGCCGTTCGGCTGTACCATTGTCGGTCGAAACGCGTCAAGTTGTTTCGGAGTGGACTACTGGTGGTAATCGAGGGTTTCAGACTGCTTGCTCGGACTGCAAGTACTCGCAATATGTCTGGGCTTTGTGCTGCTGTAGAAACTGCTGCGTGTGCTGTACGTATACTCAATCTGAATAACTCAGAATCCACACTGAGACTACTGCCCATGTATGCAGTTATTTGCGCTTGTTCTGTATTGCCGGTAGATATCAGATATCAGGTGTTCGATACTTCTCATACTCAGTATCTCGGATACTGCCTGTTCTCAGGATGGGTTGCAAAAACGCGGGTACAGTAAGTACGCGTCCTGCTCTCACAGTGATTTGGGCGTATACCGCGACATGCTGTCTGCTGCGAGGCCGTACGTACCACTGCTGCTGTTTTGCTGCTGCTAGTGCTGCCGCTGGGTCTGCACAGCAACAGCTGCAGCAACCGACCGCAGCAGCAGCGATGACTGCTACTACTCCTGCTGCTACTACTGCTGCTATTGTGATGTTGTGCCGCGGCTGCTGCTATCGCTTTCATGTGCGAGATAAGGGATCTCTCCTGCACAAGCACTATTGAGAGTACTGTAGGTGCAGCTCACCGTAGATGGGTGCGGTATCGGCGCGGGTATTGGGTACCTCGCAACTGGGTAGATGAAGGGCAGCTATACTATCATCGTTCACAAAGTCGGACTAACCTCAGTTCTGATTAATACGAGAAAGTCTCAGGACAGAGCTAATTTCTGCCTCCTTCTGCAGCAACTGAATTTTGAAGTATCGATGATCCCCTGGCCCATAGTGACACGCGGTTTGGATTCCTAAGCTTCAGACTAGATGGCTGAAAGAGAGGGCAGTGATAACGTCGCAAAAAATGCTATACGAGTTGGTCTGTACTGCGAGTTAGGGAGATACAAAAACTGAGAACTGACGTTCGGAATTGCCTTTTTCCTGCACCACTTAGAATTGGACTGATCCTGTTCGTATCAAGATCGAATGGTGCACTTGTGTCAAGTTGCATATAAGTATTAACGACTTGGCATTGAGGTATATTTCCCTGTCCGGAGCATGGGTCCAATGCGAAGCACTTGCACCAAAAGGAATATATAATAATGCACTGCTGCGTGCGTGCAGATTAGGCGTGTTTGCTTTGTAGCGGCAGTAAAACCCTGACAACCGTTGTTGGGTGCGTGACATATCGGCGCCGTGTGGGATGCGGACCCTGCCATGCACGCACCACTTGCTATCTCGGGAACACTTCCATAGAGCATGGCACGTATATCATTGAACTACAGTAGCAAGAGTTTCCACCAAATAGTATCGGGAATAATCAGGACACTGTAAGGTGAAATACATATATCGTATATACCTGGTATCATTTACCAGGTATATAGGTAGGGGAAACGACGCCTTAATACGAGCACGAGTACGTACGCCTCTTCAGTACCTCAGTACTTTTTATTTTTTACTCCTTTTTTTCGAAATCATTTTCACTTTCCAGCCTCACTCGTCGGAGGTTTTACCCTCGACGACCTCCTGGACAAGGTCACAGGTGTCTACCCTTCTCCCTGGTGCATGCCTTTATTTTCTGTCGCGCATAGGGTTCGTCATTCACCCTGCTCGTCGGTTTTCATAGAATGTAGCTAACTCACACTCTCGGTCTTTCCGCTAATCAATTTATTTCATGCAATAACAAGCCCCTGAGCATGCACTCGGTGAGACTTGAACCCACGAAGTTGATCTTGATAGGCGCGCGGACTACCTACCAAGCCAACGGGGACGCCGTTACTGCCAGCCGAAAATTGTACTTGAAAAAGATGCCAAAGGATTGTGTTTCGGCCCCTGGGGTATATGGCATTCTAGCCAGCAGCAAAAAAAAGGGGTAAGCGAAAAGTGGGAGGGGGTACAAAGAGCACCGGCCGTACTGGCACTGCGGTCACCTTATTGATAGTCCAAGATAGAAACGGCAGATTCTATGGCGACCTTCCAGTCGACTACTTTGCTGCTGCTGTGAAATCCGTTCTTTTTTCAGTTGTGTCGCATGATTTAGGTGAGATCGTTTTCTTATTGGCGCGAGAGCAGCATTCACGATGCTCCTGCAGGTGTCACCGAAGGCAACAGCGGAGGAATGACAGTGCCCGATAGTGTTGGTATCTCTTCTCCCGTGTGTTTTGTGTCCTCTGAAAACTGCTGATCCGTATGCGCTTTGTCTCCGGGTACCTCGGCCGCTGGATACTCGGGGCTGGACTCGCATATTACCTTGGGGTAGTATAGTACCGCACTGTGTAAGGCATGGTGATGGACTCCGCTGTTGAAAACAGCCCCGTTAAAGTACACCACAATCGAACGATAGCCGGCAGTATATGTACACAAGAAGGATGCACGTGCTTTCACCGACTCGACGGTTAACAGGAGTGTCAAGGATGGACCGTCACGCTGCTAGGGCACACGGTGAGCCTACGGATCACGTTTGGTGTTGTGTCGCTTTCACAAGGAACTGAATTTGCTTTCGCCATCGAAAACGTCTACGCTCAGGCCACCCAAGTTTGAACAAGAAAGGCAAGAGATACGAATCCGGTTCCCTGAGCACGGTGAAAATAGCGCATTTGCAAGGGGAGAGTAAGTGGCACTTTGACTGCTGACGGCATCACCTTTTGTACGTTGTTATCAAGACAACAAGAGAGTGTTGGCAACACAACGACAAGTACACATTGTACGCCATGTAGACACTTCCACTGCTGTATACTCGACAAACACCAAAACCTCAGATGAAAATGACACAGCTTGGAGGCTCAAATGGTAGTGAGGATTGAGCTACACCGGTACTGAAGACTATTTTGTCGTATGCTGTATTTTGTCGTATGCTGGGGGGAGGGCGGGCAGCCCCGGTTGGACCTGCGGCGACTCGATGCATCACATTTGAAACAAAAACGCAGCAGCACGTTGATATGTGGTCGTCGCGGTCGATAAAATACTCCCAATATGCTGTCAAACATTACGTCAAGCTTTGAATCACCTGCATGTGTGGCCAAGCAATACAGGGCTCAAGTACGACTACTGCAGACATATGGAGTGATGGACGAATCAGACGCTGCCGCTGCTACTCCCCATGTTGCTGCCGCAGATACTTTTGCTGCTGCTGTGCCTTGCTGTTGCTGCGACCGTTGCTACTGCTAGGTCGCTACCTCTTAGCCGTCGTCACTGTGTTCATGGGCCTGCTGCTGCTACTACTGTCCTCCCAGAGCTGCCACTGCTGCAGGTGCAGTACTGCCTCGTGCTGCTGACATGCTATTAATAGCACATATTGTACAATCAATGCGGCTGCTATCTCCGCTGATGTTCTGCCTGTTTAATAAGGGTAACTACTCCTGCACTAAAGGATACCTGGTACTTGATAAGGAACAGAAAGGGTGATGCGGGTTGTGTTTAGTATTTAAGAATGGATGCGTTCTACAGTAACCTCAGATAACGACGTCCGTACTTGATAACTTGATGGGTATCTCAGCCTGTTTGCTTTGTTGTTCATTTGGTATCGGTACCTGGTATCCTGTACTGTAAGATGTGCAGTTAACACGCTTTTTCTTTGGGGCACGTCGGAGATCGTTTCCCATGCGGCCGCGGGTTTTCACTCGCGCTCTTGGCTGCGCACAACGCAAAGGGGGCACGTATACACCACGGCGCAACTGTGGGCTCCGGCCTCGCGACGTGGTGCATGTTCTAAACGGTAAGAGTCGCGAAATCTGGCAAGTATTCGCGGGTCCCGTTTGGCCCAGTCAGAGCCAGTCAGGTACATGGAAACTCAAACCATAATGATATATATTCATCCCTTCTGCTGTTCTGCTGCTTCGGAAACACCACATACAACAGCAGTGTTCAAAGGACAGGCAACCATGGCGCAATGGCCGCGCTTTCAGCTCCGGTCTTTGTGAGTGTCTCAAACGGTGCTTCTATGTGCGGGTGAGCGTGCGTGTGTTTATGTCATCTCGGGATTCTGAAGCGGTAGCAACCAGGACCACGGCCAGTCTTGGCAAGAGAGATTCATTTTCAGCTATTATTTGCTAACGTTTTTCTGCTATAATATCGGCTGCTTGCGGGTGTGAACCGGTACAGTGCATCGCACCGCATGCTTATGACGTTGCGGGAGTCATGGCAGAACAGTAGCCGTATTTCAATATCTATGTTGTTGCCACAGCTACTAACGGTGCTTCTGGTGTGCATGTGTGTTCGTGTGGATATGGGCCGTGCCATCTTGCACACGACGAGCTGGCCGGTTCCAACCAGCGCTTGCTCTGAATTTCACCGCCCAGTACAGCAACATCATAGCGATACAAAACAAAAAGCTCCGGTACAACACCAGGATATTCTTCGCTCGTCGGGTCTAGAAAGACACCATCGTTCAAGCGACCGACCAGACCATTCTCACGCATGTACCATGTGAACAAAATTCAGGGCTACTCGCGTTTCAAGATCCGATCCGCGGGCCGGGTCAGTTCGGGTCGAGAGGGTTTGAAATCTCGCGCGTCGGGCCAAGAATTTTTCGACTCTCACGGGTCGGGTCGAGTCAGGTCATGACCCACGGGAAACGGGTCACTCGCACTTCCGGTCAGGATGACCTGCGTCGTTCATGTTTGCTTACCCGCGGGTCGGACCTCCAAATCTCGCCCGCGGATCATAAAGTTGAAAAAAATCCCGCTTTCGGCCAAAAGGTTCGTTTCGTACCAATACTGGATAGCATTCGTGTAGTCTCACAATAAAAAATAAGGCACGGTCAATCGTAAAAAATGCATGTACACATCCATTCATACCCAATACAGCCAGGCCACAAACCACTGCGGGGCACAAAAAAGAAGACACAATTGTGTAAGAAGCGTCGACCAACGGGCCGGATCCGCGGGTCGAAACCATGGGTCGAGAGAAGTGCCCTCACGGAAGGTGGCTTGAATCGCACCAGGCCCGTATGGCCGGGTCCGGTTAGCATGTGTTTAATCAATCGCCGGTCAGGTAAGGTCGGGTCAAGAGACTTTTAAATCGCATGGGTCAGGTTGGGTCGGGTCAGGAGGTTATCGAATCACGAGGGTCGCGTAAGTTCGGGTCAGGATGGTTCGAAATATACAAAAAGGAGTAAAAAATATTGTGTCGCGAGTATATTTATGTTTATCCGCACCGAAAACTTTCACAATCTTCGACACAAATCAACGCGGACCTCGGCGACGGAGAGGAGATAGATGTCGCACGGCAGGTAAACGTAGGGGGCACGTACGGCTGGCGGTATTACGGCAAACCGGTAAGTATTCGGAGAGCAGGCTGGGATTGAGTATTGTTTGGGGGCCTCTTCATTTGGAAACGCCAGCTGCGTGAAATGTATTTTTAGTTGAATTCAGAGTTCGCTTTATCGAATCTCGACGTTTGCTTCAGCCCAAAGCCCACGAAAGGAGTCCAACCAAGCGGTCGCGAATGCTGAGATAACAAGGCATAAACAACAATTCGAATCTGGGAGTCCGCCTGAGACGTGGCATCAGGTCCATCTCAACCGACCGCCCCGAGCTCGTGCTTCGCTGTGGCCTCCGCACCACTTACCTCCATGGGACTGCAGCAGAGTATAAGGGCTGATGAATTTCTTGATAAAATGCACCAATCACGCCGCGTCCTCTCAGCAGAGCCACTGACGAATGTTGACGAATCACATGTCTTCCACACCCGTAAGTCAGGCCATTGCAGCTACTGTACTTTGGCACGAAGACTTTGGAGTATTCACTCTTTGATGAGGGGTGCTCTCACGGGCTGAGGTTGCGCGGTCAGTCGTATGGCTGCTGTTGCAGGCGCATCGGGCGCCCCCCCTCGTCATCCGTAGAGATTGTGCTTTGATTGGATTTCACTATTTCGGCATATTTCTAACATACAGGTCGGAGACCACTCCTGTAGACCACCCTGACACCAGGTCAGCACCAGACATGTACTTGGATATCAAACTTACAATATGAGCCAGTTGCTGCGTCTCACCGGTACCCTTCGGGTTATTCTGTACCGACATGCTACAACAACCTGATACGTTTTCTCCCGCGAAATAATTTGTTTCTTGGCAGCGGCAGCCCCAACACATATCTGGCGTCGTCAACCTCGAGCTTGGCTACCTTTCAGGCGCTTCCCACTACTTACTTGCCGTTGCGAGTCTCCCTAGAAAACCTGCAGCAAGTTCTCTAGACTGTGTGTACAGCACGGGTGATGGCACCAGCATATCTGGCACCACACGGTATCCTGCGTATGAAGTGATTCAGCACTATATGTGCTGCTGTAGTGGGGAAATTTCTGCCGGCAACCAGACAAGCCTCATGTAGCTGTGCATTATTATGTGGATTGGTCGTGCTTTTGCGACGAGCACTGACCCTCACTGGTATACGAGTAGTTCCTCAACCCCTTCTTGTGCAGGCAGGAACACGTGCTTGCACCAGTCTCGACTTGCGACACACCCGAGGTCTCAATTCAAGCACACCCCAAGGGGAGCCCTGCAGTGAAATAAGTATATCTGCTGCAAGTACTACCGCTACAACTGATGCCGATGTAATCACCGTGATGATACCTGGTGCCAAGGTGCAAATTTCATCCTATCTCCCGTGCCCCAAAATGCCTGGAAGGCAGATGTCACATGCTTAACGCCCAGCTGCAACCCCATCCCATGCGGGCTAGACGCTGCCACATTGCGTTTTGTTTAATCAGCGCTGAGCAAGGACAAAAGAGCTTGTGGACTCGCGGTCGTAACGGTCTCTCTCCAAAGTACCGAGAAAGTCGGCAGAAAAGTATCACCACACTCTCACCTGCTCTGCACGGTGCCTGTACTACAGGCCTGGTCTGACTCTTAAGGTCTCTCGATCGGTGAGGTACAACTTTGGGTTTCAGGGGCCTCCTGTTGCAAATATTATACGTACGCAGTGCTTCTTGCTGTCGCGGTGCGCCCGAGATTCAAGAGGGAGCGTACAGCAGTCCGGCCCAATCGACCACCGCAGTAGTCCAATATGGCTACTATAATACGGAGTACATAATCTGCCCCGTTTTATAAAAAAGGCAACGGCGTTTTGGTCGGGGGACGGGGACACAATATTAGTTTTTCCGCTCAGTTCCTAGGGTCTATTCACACAAAGAGGGCTAATATTTTAGGGCATGGGGGACAGATAACACTTTCCGCAGAGGAGAATATGGCACTTGCACTCGAATATATACGGGCTGAAGGTCTGGCCTCGAGAGGCTTCCTTCGACGGGATCTGCGTGCCTGATACAGGACGACGCCGCTTCCTAGGTATGAGTATTTGCCTGGGTTGTAAGGCGGCACAAGTTGGTTCGGGTGAATTTTGCCCTGTGACCGGCAGACTAGAAGGTGTCTCGTGTGTAGGCCATTGTAACTCAAAGACAACAGCAGTCAACGTTTGTAGATAATGGCCAGCTTGATAATCTACTACCCGAACACATATCGAACAACGATCTCCGGACGGCGAAACAGGCGACATTCAAGGTTGAAACGAACCACCTGAACAGCCCTGCACATACTTGCTGCCCAAGAACAATGTCAAGGAGAAAACTTACTCTTATGGAGTACAAGGTTTCTACAGCTTGCGCAACCACAATTAATTCAGGTGCTACCTGGTACCAGGTACTTATACCAGGTATTATAACCATGTAAAAAATAAAAAATATGTATTGAGAGACACATTGGGAGCCTCGCCGCGCGGGCTGATACCCACCTCCCCCCGCGTGCGTGCCCAAAATGTCGATGTGAGCAAACCGAGGACACTATCAAATGCGACATGACTACCTAGGGGATAAAAATGCTTGATTGAGGGAAGAGAACAGAACGATCGACATTTTTCTCCACCTTCAATGGGCACAAAATGTTCAACTCCTGATGACAACGTAAACTGCCACTCGAAAGGTATTGGTACTACCGTAGAATGAAAGGAGACCGGAACGTTTAGAAAAATGTCAGCAGCTGTCGCCTGGGTTGCCGTTTCCCACCATGAACGCACTTGAAGATGCAGTTCGTACAGCAGTAGCCGCAACAGCAGCAGCAGTAGCAGCAGGAGCAGCAGCAGCAGCAGCAGCAGCAGCAGCAAAAACCGGTCTTCTAGAGAATACTTCAAAAATAATATGATAAATTTACCTGCTTGTGCGTACGATAAAATGTGACTCCACGACGACCGCAGCCCGAAGACTACAAGCAGCACACAGCGGCAGCTGCGAGCACCAGTACGAATTGGAAGCACTCGCGTATTCTTATTACGATCGAAGTCAGGTTCTAACCACACGGCGCGTTTCGTTCACGGACCGTTTCATCATTCTCTGCAACATGCATTTTATATGACGCACGTCAGAGCGCTTTCAGTGGATCAAGACCTCTGCCAATGCAACCGCAAAGTTCCCACATAAATTTTGAATTCCAAAAATATCCGTCACAGTTTTTCAGGTACAGCTTGCTATGGGCACGTTTTTTTAAAAAGGAAGTTCCATTCTTTTGGATAAAACCCGAAAACTCAACTCTGGGGCCGATGTTTGACCAATATCGGCTTGAGAAAAACCCGGGCGAATATTTGGTTCGAAGCGGCGAGATTCCGAGTCCTCGACAGATATCGATCAACAAAACCAGCGACAGCGTCGTGAATTCTGAACGAGGTGCGCTCGTCAGGGGATCCGACGCACCCTTGGGTCACTGTCTTCACGCCATGGCCGGTGTCATATATCGGGAGCTGGCCAAGCGTATGATAAAACACTAGTGGCCGATGGTGTGCACAAAACAAGCGACATAAATTCTCCATTCGTCTCGAATGACATTCTTCCTTCACGTTTGCGAGGATACCGTAGTACGCCGCCGTCAGGTCTTCGCCCCCTTAATCATAGATCAACCTGATGTCTTCAAAGCTGTCATCTCTGCTCGTTGGCCTTGCCGGCCACCGAGCGGGTCGGCCTTGGGCTGAATCTATGTTGAGATCTAGCGTCGATAAGCGCACGAGATGGTTTGTATCAGCGTTTTGAGGGCGTGTCTAAACATCATCGAGAAGCGCAGTCGAGAATCGAATCCATTTCGTTTTCGATACAAATTAGCCGAGGTGTCCAGACATAACCGAAAAATAAAATAGAAATCCAGGTAAAAAGCAACGGAGAGCGCAATCTACTTGGGCCGTTCGCAACTGTGCACGCTTGCCGGCAATCTAGCGCTCTGCAACTCAATTCGAGGAGGTTGTGGAGCCTCCCGTGGAGGTGGTGGCGCGTCTAACGTTGACGCCCCGAGGCCAAACTTGAAATTGTACTGAAAACGAACTTCCGACCTCGTTCTCGGGGGTATCATCCTGAATTTTCTCATATGATGTTTGCTTTGGCTCGAACGCTGGGAATCAAAGGCCCGAGATCGTCGGGGCTGGTATTGTGGCTCGCCTGCTGGCTGTTTACGGGAGGGGGTCTGTGCGGCTGGGCTGATGTGCTAGCTTTACGGGTGGGGGTTCTGTGCGGCTGGGCTGCCGTGCTAGCACTAGTTTGGATGCTGTATACGACGGTCCTGATGTGATGTTTTTGAGTCGCTGCGCTGACCAGTAAGACGTGCCGAATTGGTGCTGTTCGTGCGTTCGATTTGCTTTTCACTTTCCAGCCGCCAACGTTTTTTTTTCGGCATTGGGTTGTAAATCGTTCATTTTCTCGGAACCTGGAAAATGAAGGGGAACATGTTTCGAACAGGGACCAATCAGCGCCTGGTGTATTATAATTTCGATTTTCGATTTTCGATTTTCGATTTCGATTTCTGTTTGGACACAACCTGATAATTCGCGACAAAACAAAAAAATAGCGCCGCCTAAAGCTGTTTGGAAAAACTATCTCAAACTTTTGCCGATGGAAACGCGTAGTTCATTTTCTTTTTTAATTTATTTCTTTCAAAAAATAGCCGAAAAATCCTCGTACGGCCGCTGTTGGGAGAAAGACGAAAAAATGCATGATTTTTCCCCTTTTTTCCCCTTTCGGCTGCAGGCGGCGCAATTTCGGTATTTCTGGTTGCAAGTTGTCAACACGCTGATAGACACCAGCTCGTGCGACGATCGACGCTTGATCTCGACATAGACTCCACCAACGGCCAACTCGCTCGGAATACGGCAAGGCCAACGAGTACAGATGACGGCCTCAAAAATATCAGGTGGATGCATGGTCTAGGGGGCGAGAGCTTGCCGGCGGCGTCCTACGGTATCCTCCCAAACATTAAAAAAAAATG
>JBBMHQ010084952.1:0-11236 GCA_037834295.1 Postelsia palmaeformis | reverse complement strand
GATCTAGTAGTAGTAGTAGTAGTAGTAGTAGTAGTAGTAGTAGTTGTAGTTGTAGTAGTAGTAGTAGTAGTTGTAGTAGTAGTAGCTGGTGTAATTGCTATTCTAAATATTGTGTCGTGACGGTTAGTTCTATCGCGACTCATATGTACGTCAGCCTGTTCGGCACTGCACATGAGTTGCATTGATTGGTTCGGGCTATGAGCAGGTTTTTACAAACTGCATCTGCATCTACATTTGTGTGTCTGTATCTGGCATGGGTTGGCATGGTTTAGAAGCGGCATGGCATCACCACTACCACGGACAATCTACTAGTAACTTCAAAAAGATGTTTTTTCATAGTACTCAACAAGAACAGCGGTACCTCCTAGGCCGACTACTGACGTTTGTGGGCAGTTCTGTCGGCTGTGTCTGCTCGTCCCACTAACAGAGGGTTGCTCTGAGCACCGCCTATATATACCTGGAGCAAACACGCTTATGTTGGTGCGCTGTTCGATTTGTACACAACAATATTCCGTTTCATGGCTCTCTGTTTGCGCCTGTGTTGCAGTGCTGGGGCCGCAACAGCCGCGGCCAGCTCGGCCAAGGCGACGACACTGACCGTGGCCAAGACGCATCCCTTCTCGGGTCGAAGCTAAAAGCCGTCCGCTTCGGCAGCGGTGACACCCCTGCCGCGATCGACTGCGGAAACGAACACACCTGCGTCCTTATGAAGGACGGCGCTATTAAGGTGGGATCTGCCTCGATCGGACATCTCACACCCGCGCCGTTTTCGCAGCGTATTTAGGAATAGGACGAAATGCAAAATGAGTACTGGTAGCAAGCGTTCGTTTCGTCTTCCTTCCCTCTGACGCTATCCGCCGACAGGTCTTCAAAACAATGTAGAACAAAAGGGATGAAAAACACGACCCCGCCTTTTCTTGGTTCGGCCTCATTTTGGCCCTATACGTTCACTCCCAAATCTTCACCGCCCGATGTAGTGCTTCGGCGAAAACGGAAACGGCGAGCTCGGGATTGGATCGAAGTCTGACGTTGGCTCGAACAGCTCGAACATGGGCAACAAGTTCGACGAAGTTGATCTCGGTAAAAAGGCCATCAAGTTTGCTGTCGGCGGATCGTCGGCGTGCGCTGTCCTCTCCGGCGGCTCCATTAAGTGCTGGTGAGCCTGGATTGGTATGCTGGTTGTGTGTGTAGCGAATGAGAGTGCACAAATCAGTGGCGTGGACTAATAACAAGGGAACTTATCAGGAAGGAAAGGGAAGGTTTGCAACACCTGCTGTTGTTCTTGGAGTGTCTGCACTTGAGGAACTCTACGTCTCTATATAATGCGCACGTTCCTCTGAGATAAGATCAGGCGTAGGGATGTAGTGAGTTGTTTTGTGAATGCACGCCGTGGGTTAGGCTGTACCGACGAAATACTTTCACAAAGTCCAATTTGTAGTGAGGTTTGGAGCCACTCGCTAGAGTGGCCTACACGTAGCAGTGAAACTTATGGCTTTATACTATCAATACGTATCCCCCTATCGTGGCACCAGTCCTCTGCCTTTAACCAAAACTTTGCGGAGGAACCGCCAAGACTGGTCTTATCCCTGGCGTTCTCTTGTTCTTGTATGACGGTCAGGGTTAGGGTCAGATGGAGCGAAGGGTTATGGTTAGATGGAGCAAACTCTTACTGCTACTGAACGCCCGCTAGACGCCGCATATCGCTGCTTCATCTCACGTCCGACCCCCCCTCCCCTTCGTCCCTCGTCCGCTTATCGCATTGATCCTTACTCATGGTGGAACTCACACTACAGGGGCCGCGGACGCAGCGGACAGCTTGGCCAGGGTGACGATGAGAGCATTGGCGACAAAGCCGGTGTTCTGAAGAACGTGGACCCTATCGATGTCGGCACAAGCTAGTTTGATAGTTTTGCACTAGTGCAGGCCTTTCGGCTCTGACGAACGCTCGATACCTGTAAAGCCGAAGATTCTCGTGTGTATCCAAGCACACCACTTGAGGCTATACCATTGAAATGGTGGACACATCGAGCATACTAGCACGATGGGCTGTGGTACGGCAAAACGCTCAGTTCGTCGTAAAAAGTACTTCAATTCGAAGGATTTGAAGTTGCACGAACTTTCTGTTTTCTGGCATCAGCAGATACACGCCAAGGCAAAGCTGGCGATAATGTGCTACGATACGCCGAATAGTGCGGCAAAGCAGCCAGGCAGCTCACTGCCTGTGCAAAGCGATCGTCCGTGTCTTGGTGTGACGTGTAAAATCACGATGATGAAAGCGTTCCAAGACATCAGATTATCTTAATTTGACCACACAACACACGGCAGGATCGATGCCCGGCCTGTGAGTAGTGACCTACCTCTAGTCGGTGCAACACGTACTGTGGCGTTCCTTCAAAAAAGGACCTACTCAGACACCTCCCCCCCACACACGGCGCACTTTCGGTGATGAATTCCGTACTTGCCACAATAACTTATTTTCCTGGCCCGGGTAGTGTTTGTGTGACGTTCACACTGAGGGACATAAATTCCCAGAAAACAGAATATCGCCCTTGCAAATCGCGTGAATGGTTACAGTTGTGTTGTGTGATCAGCAATCACCAGTCACCACCAAGTACAAGTATGATATCGTAACTTCAATGAATTAGGGGCAATGACACCCAGTTGCCAAGCGTGTTGAAACAATAGTTTTGTGACTAGCTGTGGTGTCTAGCCGAGTACAAACATAGAAACAAACATGTTACATGGGGCACTACGGATATCTCATTTTTGTGGGTATGATGCCTGTGGATATGATGCGAACAGTCTGCTACACGCTCTGGTGAGGAACTTGGTCGGCGTTACAGCAGGCTGCGATGCATGAGAGTGAAAGCAAATGACAAATGAAGCCTACCGAACATGGGCAATTATCGTGCGAGCTGCAATTCGTGTGTAGCGACTAAATGCGCTAGACCCCGTCATGGCCATAGACCAGGCGGTCAGTTGTCGCATTACTAGACGACCAACAGCAGTGGCAGGGTGGCAGGATGCTTCGAGCCGCCTAACAGACAGTCGCCTACTAACGATTGAATACCTGTCTTCGGCGACACGCCTCGCAAAGGTACTTCACTGTACAAGTACCTATTCAGCTACAAGTATACAGGGCAACTCGCCCTACTACTATCAATATTACTAAATTTTGGGGCGAACGTTAGGCCATATTTGAGAGCCAACGTTGAGGTTAGAAGCTGCAAGAGCACCAACTTGTGTTACACCGTGTGCCCCGGCCGTGCCATCGCATACAAGCTTCAGGCCCGGACTAGATCAATAGCATTTGGTTGTGGCCACCTGCGGTGCAGCGCACACGTAGGGCTTTACAGATGGTAGTACAACGTGGTATGTCGTATGTCGTATGTAGCTGCATCGTACTGAACCATGAGTACCTAACCACTTGAGCTAAAACAAGAATACCGAGACATTTCTTGCGAAAGCCATCCCAGGGTGGCGGTGAACCAGAAGCTCCTGAGCCCCTCACATTACCACGAGGTCAATTGCACACCTGATACAATACTTGGAAGGAATTTGTTCGCGACACCCGACCGGCACTTCTATACGCCAGTCCTAAAACGAATATACGAGTAAAATTCTTATCCCAACTGCTGATTCCTCACTTAGGGGACTTAATCGGTCAGGATCCTTTGGCCCAAAAAGTGCAACCCCTACCGTGGGTGACTCACGAGTCCTCCAGCGCGCTAGCGACTAACGACTCCCGAACACGATGCGCCAAAACTCCTATAGTTTGATCCCCCTATGCAACATCACAAAGTACCCACTGTGGTTGGCCAACCTCTGGCTACAGGCCGATTCCGCAAGCCGCATTACACGGCATGTCTTCTCGGTGATTGGTTATCCTAGCGTGCTCCTCCAACTCGCCGAAAGATACTGAACGGTATGAATGAGGGGGTAGACCCCCCTCCCCCTCTAGTCGCTCCGTCTACCCCATTTTCAGCAGACGACCCGTCAGGTGGACCCTCGTTTCGTCCTTGGCATATAGGCGCAAGGTTGTGACCATGTGGTATTCCTGTTCTTTTATGCCCCTCTCTTACCTCTACACTCCGACCTGGGAAGTACGTGGCCAGAGGAGGGGGGTGTCGACTCATTACAGTGTGTCGCTGTCGTCTGAATAGGGCGACTACCCGCCACAGGTGTTATTAATAGTATATGATTTCGGCGACCCACCCCATACAGAAAGGTGCATTGCCAATATTTCGCAACTCGCCTTGTATGCGCTTCTGGTGAGGTTGTCGTGTCAAGTCACTTCAGGTCGTCTGCAGGGTTCTACACTACTTGGATTTTGGCGTAGAATGGTCATGGCAACATCCATGGCACACCACGGTATCCCCACGGTATCCCATCGTGTGGCATAAGATTCCTCGGCACGCCGTGGAGGTTGCCGCGGCATGCCACGGGCAGTACCATCGTAACTGGTAACCACCACGGCACTCCATAGTAACCCCATGGAATGTGCCCCCGGCACCCCAATGTTCACGGCTCTTAGGTTGGGGTTAAGGTTAGGGTTAGGCTTAGGATTCCATGGTATGCCGTGGAGGTCCGTGGAGGGTTCGGTGGTATGCCGTGAAAGATTCCGTGAGAGGGTTTGCCGCAAGTAGTTCCGTGACATGTCACGGCATATATTGAAATAAGACAACCTGCGTCGTCTTCTGCGCCTTCTCGGCCTTTCTAGGGGAGGACAGCTGGGGTTGCCTGAACGTTTTACTCGCCGCATACGGGACCCCAGCTGCACTCCCTTAAAAAGGCCGAGAAGGCACAGAAGACAACGCATGACGACGTACCCCTCTTCTGTAGCAGCATAAATTTTGCACATAACATCGCGTTGTACTCTCCCCAAGAACAGTGGCAGTAGTATGTGAACATAGCGAGGAGAATCGGGTTGATGTGAGGAAACAAAAACATCCGTGCTGTTTTTCCTGAACAAATCGCGGGAATTTTCTCTGAGGCGAGGGTCGTGAGCCTGGTGGACCTACTGTTGAGACATAAACCCCACCGAGTGTCTGTAATATTTGATTGGACGTCAAACGTATATCGGGAAACGAGATAGAAGACCGTGGTCGATGGTGTAGACATAAACCCCACCGAGTGTCTGTAATATTTGATTGGACGTCAAACGTATATCGGGAAACGAGATAAAAGACCGTGGTCGGTGGTGTGCTCTAGCGGCCGTGTACGCTCGATGTGGACCTGGGTATGGTATGTGAAGCAATATCTACAGTACCAGTACAAATGAAGATGGGCATGCCAACTCGTTGCACGAACAAGTTCAAGGTTGCTTTTTCTGCAGGGGGGAACAATCTTTGAGGCAACAACACGGATTGAAAAATATCAGTCACGAAAACAAGTGGGAAAAACTAGTATTGACACAGTATTTCTCGGCCAAAGGAGATACCGGTTTGCCACTTGAAGGTTCGGTATGGTTGCGGTCCTTGGAACCCTGCACTTTACGAGTACAGTAACGCCAACAAGATCGGGCACCGCCGCGTCGAAGAACGGAATACTGTCCTACATATCTGGTACTTTATAGTTCGGAGCTTGTTCGCTGAGAACGATCTCACCGAGTACCGCTCCCCGTGAAAATCTTGGGGGGGGGGGCGGAGTAAAAAAACACCAAGTCTTGTCAACCCTTGAAGTATCCCCGGCACGCGTACTCGTAGCCACAGTGTATTCACTAGCGGTCCAAGACCAATCGATCTTTCACCAGCCAGCTCGCACATTGACAGGTGAGTGTACATTGATCTTGGGCCCCCAGTCAGCTACGCGTTATATTACTTAGAAGATATGCGCGTGTGATTGGGTTCAATGTTGTCAATGACGTCGACGTGCCTGCGTGCGTCTGATGACAGTTCAGCATCTATTTGAAGGACGAAGTGGATCAAGATCACCTTGGTAGGGATCATGGCGCAGACCCGACGTCACTTGGTGCTTAGCAAGAGATCAGCTCTATTCCAATTTTGATGGGTTCGGCTCATTATTGCCCGTTTGAGCAGGGGGGCTCAAACAGTGGAATGTTCTGAGGAGCCTTATCTACGTGAGGCATAGACAGGTAGCCAACGTGCGAGGAACTCCCTGGCTGCGACCATGCCGCCGGCGTTTGATTGTCACCGTCCTTACAAGTATTGCTTGCGACGAAGTACGCGCGCTGCTTCCCGTCGAGTTCCCACCTCGGTCGTTTTACATAAATGAACACCTCAAGCGTTGAATCGAAGTTATATCCGAACTATCCGAAACATGCAGTAGCTCTTGCTTCAATCAAAGTGCATAATTACAGTCCTGTTTTTGCAGGACTGATTCCGTTAGATATTCGTGACCAGCTTCCACAAACCCGGCTTCTACAGAAACGAGAGGGTTTGAGCTCACGCGTCGGGACTTTGTTCGCCGCAAACCACCTCGAGTTGGTCGCAGTCGCCGTGCTGCTGTGGTACTAGTAGTGGTTTGAGCGCGATGGTATTGCTTGTGCATTTCCGGGTGTTTTCCTGTGAGCGCACACGGTCTACGGTGTGGTTTTTAACGAGATATCATGCCTCATATACCTATCTACTACAGTGCTTATTTACTACTGTAGTACGTGCCTACAATACATATCTTGGGGTCAGGTTGTAGCTGCCCACAGCGCAGATGCTCAACGGTGCACTCTCTCGCTTTGTCGTTATATACTGTTGTTAGTATACGTATACCAGGTATATTTTTTGTCTTTCTTTTCAGGATGCTCATTAGGTCGGACAATGTTGTCTGCACCTGTACAGTATAGTACGCATCATATGTCAGCGACCGGTGCAGTTTATTGCTTATGGCAACGTCACGAGCGGACTCCACTGGACTTGCTAGTCCAACTTGATGAGGTCAAGAATCTGTCAAGTAGTGCAGGTGATAAAATGTTGAGGGTGGCGAGCACCATCGTATCCACAAGTGTTCGTATCGTGTCTCCTCTAGCAGTATTGTCTTGGAAAAAGCAAGGAGCTTCTCAAACAAAACGTAGTCTATTGACACCAGTCTTACTAAGGTTTCGTCTCGTCACAGTACCTCCGATGAATCTTTCTTGGGGACGAGTCGCGGAAGAATGTTTTGCCGATCACTGGTCCTACAACCTTCCGAAACGTGAAGCCAAAACTCATCCAAATAGTAGAGCTCAAGCGCGTCGCGCTCTCAGTGCGTCGCGCTCTCAGTGAATGTGCACCGACCGCAGGTGTTGGATGTACTTGGTGAGAGCAGCATACCTACAATCCTTGCGGACTGCTATTCAAAACACGTGGAAGCGATGCTTAACATAATACGCGAGGCAAGAACTGCATCATCACCATCATCATCGTGTATGACGGTGTTAATCCTTGAAATATGACGAGCCCGTCAACATGCTGCAGGCGTCGTGTATAATAGGGGTTGATGTGAACGCTACTCTCTAGACTCTACTGTAGATCATCCGTGGTGAATGCGCACCACTATTGCTCGCTCGGCGCACAGCTACAATAATTGCTGCCCGCCTCATACGATCATACCTGGTACGAAGTAAAAGTTCATCTTGATCTTATAGCACCACCTTATAGACTGGTCCACTCAGTCAGCAAGTGCATCTTGGCTATATAGCGCTGGCTGAGTGGTCGAACAGGTAGTGATGAATGATCAACAAATAAGATGTTTTCGAGTTCGTGGCATCTCGTCGACTTAGTGACAGTGATTTCCGGGGCCTCTACCTCGCCAGACGCTGCTGGTCTCTAGAGGCGCACGGTCCCAAACATATTGTCTCCAGCGCGCACGCCCGTAAACAACGAATTACGAATTCATTAAGACTCGATCCCCCGACCCACCCTTGTTAATGTTTTTAGGACTACCTGCTAGACCACGCAGTCAGCGCAGACTTAGTGTTGATAATAAGCGGTCTAGCAGGTAGTGCTGTAAAATCAACAGCTCACCAAAGTTTCCAGTTGTGCTAGTCTTCTTCGGCCGCTTAAAGTCGTGGGAGTGCTCGTATGTCACGCATCCGTAAATATGCGTCCCCGCCTCGTGCTTCCGCTAAAGCTAGTACTGGTAGTCATTCGGTTTACCCTTCCTGCCATATCATGCCGCTCGGAAAACGCCCCAAAACCTGGATAACCTTTTATGGCATTGATGATTGCATAGCCCCCCTCTCGTGCCCCACGATATCGAGCAGGTTGTTGCTCTGCATAATATTCAGCCACGTTGAACGTTCTCGGCGATCCAACAAGTCCACCCTCTACCACACCTGTCATCTTCGAGGCCTGTACGACCGATCGGAGCTCGCCGTTGGTCTCCATTTTCAAATGTCCGGATGGGCTAGGGTTTGTATAACCCCCCTCCGTTTGTTGATCCTGGGCAGTGGCGTGGTTTTTTCTGCTGCCGCAGCTGCTGCTGAGGTTGTACGATGGTTATACGATTGCCTTCGGGTGAATATAACATAGCCGTACTGCAGTACATCGTGCTGCTGCTTGCATACGTGTACTCGTGTATGTGGCGGTGTATTCTACGACACGTACGTACGCTGTAGTGCTCGCTTTACACTGCAAGTGAGCAGAAATTGGTGAACTTGCGGTGGGCGTTGAATAAAGAGAATGGATACACAATGCCTGAGATACTCCAATATACTCAAACTGGAAGTTGGGAAAGGTTCCCTCCTCGTCCTGAACCAACGCAGTGCGGTTAGAGGGAGAATCGGGGGAGGGGGGGGGGGGGGGGGGGCTGGACACGTCTCAAACAAATGGACGAGGGGGAAAGAGGGACGGGGAGAGGCAGAGGCAGCCCACCAAAGATAAGCCAGACGGGCTCGGTACGCAACGAGTGATTGCACGTCGTCACGTATGAGTAGTAGTACTCGTTTCCCACACCACGTGATTGATTCTTCTGGGGAGGGGAGTAGCAGCTCGCGAATATGATTCCCTATAATCCTAGATTTCTTGTATTACTATTTCGCCCGAAACATTAATCTTGGCTGACTTGTTTATCGGGACGCTTTTTATTATAAGAGGTGTGCATTCAATTCCAGTGGGGAGAGGCGAATCAAACTCAAGCTTGGAAGTGGAAGAAGCGGTGTCAGACAGACAGACAGACAGACGGATAGGCAAACAGACAGACAGACGGATAGGCAAACAGACAGACAGACAGACAGACAGACAGACAGACAGACAGACAGACGGGCATTCGGAGATGTTTAGGATTGTGATAAGAGAGGCCACAGATAAATCTATCAAAATATAGCCCAAAATCCCGAAAAATATCCTCATCCGAAAACAAGGGCCAACCATACACGTTGCTATCCCGTTTCAGAGGTTTTCTCTAGTACCTGGTACCATTAGGGATATAGACGGAACTACATATTAACTGTGGGGATGAGGAGCGAAGCAAACGCCTTGGAGTGGTTACTCGAAAGTATACCAGGACTTACTGCATGCAATTTTGTCGCAGCCTCCCTCGTGTAGCCTCGTGCGTAGCACCCCATCGAAAACAATCGTAGACTGAAAGAATCAAACGTCTCGGACATACAGCAGTCAGTGTGGATGTCTCGGACGCTGCGGCCGCCTCCCTTTGGCTGGGTAATGAGTGTAGGTCATGGGCGGCCTGGGGGATCCCCCGAAAACTCATAACGCACAGCACCTCAGGAGATGGTATCTGGCTCGTGCCGAGCGTCTCCATGAGGGTTGTCGTTTTCCGCTGCGTGAGGTTTGGGCGTCAACTGCCTGGAGCAGTTTTCAATCATAAAAGGTGCGTGATCTTACAGACACTGAAAGGAGGTGACGACATGACGACATCACCACATAAGGAAGGACGGGCGGAAAGATAGGGTGGACACTAACCCTAGCCCTAACCCTTTTTACTTCTGCTGACAGAAGCCCTGCACAAGCATAGGAATTGTGTTTCCCCGTCTGCTCAAGAAATCAGCTGGTGTACATGTTAGAAGAAGTGCTCTGATCTCTCGGAATATAGCTCAGATTTACAAAAAACAAGCACCCGTGCGATCCCCTCGTGGGTAAGTCTAATGTCGAGCTATCCAACGTCTTCGTTGTTTGAAGACCCGAAGGTGAAATTGTCAAGCATCTCACTGGAACCAGTTCGTACATGCGTACTTTCGCTTGGGTTTATCTAACAGTAAAAACAAGAAAAAGTGGGAATGCATCGGTAAACACATCCGCCGTCAACCTCTGCAAAAATGACCAAACTCCAGAATCAAGTAGTTTGGCCTCGAAACGTGGGTGTAGTTCAAATAGGTTAAGATCAAGCCTGACCCCCCCCCCTCTACAAAAACGCCACCGGTCCATCATTAAACAACGTATCCCGCGCCACAAAATGTCTTGCGGCTATCGCGTATCTAGCAAAAATGTCATCCCGCACCACAAAAGCCATGCCTCTCTCTTGTACAGCAAGATACAATGATATAAGGTGAAAGGGAAATCCTAGACGTTTTCGAACACTGGTGACACTAATGACACTAGTGATATGTTACCCGAGACACAACCTCATCTGAAGCCATGCCACCAGGTCTTTCGAAACAATGCTGTGACACGAAAAGCCTTGCCGCTTTCTTCCATATAGCGACAACGTTATCTCGTCAAATGAAAACCCCCGACATTCTCGTAGACAGTGAGTGGCATTGCCATCTCGTGCCGCCAGAACCGTTGCCACTCTCTGGTACATGAACAGCGGTATTAATAGTACGCTACTAACCACCCGTCGTTTGGGTGAACTCCTTCCACAAATCAAAACGTTTCAGGCTAGGCAGGCACTCCAAGTACCGACCGCCTAATCCAAATAATACCGACCGACAAAATAAAGAGCACACTGGAAGAAGACAGTCCCCCAAGTAATGGGTGCCGAGTAACGCGAATGTATGCTCATCAAACACAACACAGGCAGTACCTCAAGTTACTTAGGGTAAGGGTTAGGGATAGGAGTACCGTTTAGTGCAAACACACTAAGATCGCCCCCCCCCCAAAAAAAAAGTCGTCCCGACAGTTCTGGGTGCCGAATAGCGCGAAGAAACTTCATCAAACAAGCCTTCGCCATAGGGGGCTTCGCCGAAGTTTTCGCTGAAGGCTTTCCATAGCTTCGCCAAAGGCTTTTCCAACAGCTTTTCCAACAGCTTTGCCAACAGCTTTGCCAACGGCTTTGCCAACGGCTTCGCCAACGGCTTCGCCAACGGCTTCGCCAACGGCTTCGCCAACGGCTTCGCCAACGGCTT
>JBBMHQ010084930.1:0-11238 GCA_037834295.1 Postelsia palmaeformis | reverse complement strand
TAGTAGTAGTAGTAGTAGTAGTAGTAGTAGTAGTAGTAGTAGTAGTAGTAGTAGTGATAGAAGTAGAAGTAGAAGTAAAAGTAGCAGTATTAATCGTAGAAGTAGTATCATTATTGCCATCGGATAATGTTTAGGTAGCATGAGCTTCAACTTCGAAGCATCAAAAACGCACTGCCGTTCGTGCCGCTCGTCTCTGCTGCCAGGGAGGATTTTGTTCAGTGTCTGCGAGACCTGCGTGTGTCGCTCTCCGTGCGGGAAGAGAACCGGTTGTTTTCGGCGTTGAGGACGGCAACAGAAGGTGAGGTGGTATGAAAACGCGGGTTGGGCGCGGTAACGGTACTCTCCTAATAGCGCTTACCGGCATGTATGAGGTCATAGAAAACCTGTGTTGCGTCCCACTCTGTTCGCTATTCAAGGTCAGTTTAATTACCAAGCTAAGGTCCCAGTGTTCTTTAAATGTACTGAAATGCGAGGGTTTCTTACATGAACTCGAATGTTTGTACGCACGATCGAAGTATCGCTATTAGCAGCATGATACACAGCTTGCAAGAATGATTCTCAACGACGTGCTCGATCTCACAGCGCTTTTCGTCATTAGCACTTGGGATGTCGCTACTGTAAGCATGTGTATCAAACGTGCAAGAAGTCCTCCGTAAATGAAGCCAACCTCTACGTGAGACAGTGGCTGTCCACACGGGGCGTTCTCCATCAGCAGACCCTTCACAGAGTGTCCAGTGGGTGGTCTACTCCTAGTCTTGCGGCAGGAGGTATCCAGAGCAGGACCGCATTGTCAGTATAAATATATCAAACCATGAACAACTTTGGACTGTGACGTGGATGCTCAGCTCTCGTTCACGAGCAAAAAAGTCTTTATAAACGTGTCTGTTTCCCAGCTGCCGAGCAGCACGCGATCAACTCGCTTGCGAAAGAAGCATCGTGTTAGAAGACGCAGACTAAAGACCCTCCATACACAATTTTATGCTTTTGAAATTAACGGCTCACAGGGAGAAGTCGAGTGATTTCATGGTTGGCTTCCCCCCCCCGAAAAAAAATATACTATTTTCAGCGATAGGTAGCAGCGTCATATCGCCTTCATTTAATGAATTGGACAAAATGAACGCGGGCAAACCCACTGAGTATGCAAGCTAGTCGTGACCATAATCTCGATCAAATAGTCAAATAAATTTCGATCGCACAAGCAGTGGCTAGCATTGTGGATGAGCCCTCGGCGCCATAAGCAAATGAAGGCACGGACACCACCCACCGAGAAGGGAAACGAACGACAAAGGTGATGAGCACGGGGCTGAAGAGCCGAAAAACCTGCTACACGCACCCGAGCAGTAGAAGTGATGATAAAAGAAACTGAAAATAATTCAACAGCTGGGTCACGTCGTGATCTGTCTATCTACAGATATATCTAGATCATCTAGTTTATCACCTGCCGTCGCGAGAGGTATTACAAAATCTGCCTTATAGGGCAGATCCAACCGGGGAAACATGCTCTAGAGACGTACTGTAAATGGTATCGCCTCTGCCCGGCGCCGTGAGCTAGGTAGTGCCGGCACGAACCAGGCATCCATATATGCCCTGGATTATCAGCCACAGAATGTGGGAGTTGAGGATATGCCTGAGGTGTGAAACGCTGTGCCATGGTCCGCCCTGACCTCGCCGTGTCCCACGGGAGTATCGAACCTCGTCTGCGCCAGGCTAATGTTGCTACCACTGTGGCCCTCGTTTTCCGTGCGTAGAGCCTATTTCTCCCTCGTCTGGGGAATGTTTCGCAAGAAAAGCAAGTGTATCAATATTGATCAATGGGCGTTCGAATCGATTGGCCTGGGGTATACATTGCAACTCGTTCGAGCAAACGGCTGGCAGACAGTAGCGTGTACGAGACGAAGGGGCTAACCAATTGTTCAATAGTTTTGATCGACTCAGAGTTAGGGTTGAGGATGGCTCCGTCGGATACGTACACAGTGGCCCCCAACCATTCTCCCGACTGAGTGGCAAAGCTACCTCCCTCGTTTTCGATACGTGTTGGTGGGCGGGCGGACATGCAACGACCCGAGTGAAGGCGCGAGATACGAAGACCTGATTGATTTCTTGAGGAGCAACGGGGCCAAATGGTACGAGATGGAGAGAGGCGTAGCCGGCAAGGTACGCGAGTCGTTGCACCGATGTTTTTGTTTTCATGTTTCTGCCAGTTTTCTCTTGGTTCTTGAGCGCGTCGTAGTAGCCCTTGAAGAACACGTTGACGGGTTTCCTATCCCTTCGTATGCATACGTGCATGCGACATGGGGCATTGACTGAGGTGTCAACACAAAGCATCATCCTGTATTTTGATACCTGTATGTGCCTCGGCGAGTCAACCTGCCTCCCCGGGTGTGCAGCGATGCTAGTCCCGGGCCCCTCCCGAGGTTTAGGGGTATAGGTGTGGAGGACGGGTGACAGCACATAGAGCGATGAGGTTTGGGCTGTGAAGGCCCTCTTGTTTTTGCTGTGTACTAAGGCGAACTTTCAAGGTTTCCGCAGCTACTGCAGAGGCGGTGCGTCTACGGGGACTATGACGGGGGACACTATTAATAGTGAATACCAGCACTATTATTAGGAAATACCAGCACTATTATTAGGAAATACCAGCACTATTAATAGGAAATACCAGCACTATTAATAGGAAATACCAGCACTATTATTAGGAAATACCAGCACTATTAATAGGAAATACCAGCACTATTGATAGGAAATACCAGCACTATTAATAGGAAATACCAGCACTATTAATAGGAAATACCAGCACTATTTATAGGAAATACCAGCACTATTAATAGGAAATACCAGCACTATTAATAGGAAATACCAGGACCTACGGTACACACAAGAACTCACATAGTTCGTTATTTCTTCTATTACGGGGGGGGCATAGTAAATAGGACCAAATATTGTGAGTAAAAATAGGTAAATATATAGGATTTTGTGTATACCGTAGGTCCTACTTAATATAGTATGTGCCCCGTAATAAGTATCAGTATATTTCGTCCCTCGTCACAGTGATCAGAGATACGTAGTGTGGCGTGTGGAGATGGTGGAATATGTTGGATTTGGGCCCGTCCAAAATGGAGTTGTGTGCCGTTATGCATATGCAAGAAACGTCCACCTCACAAGCTCACTCTCCGTGCGACTCGCCAAGCGCCTCATATTTCCCTTCGCGCTTGGTGCGAGCGATGTCTGTCTGCCTGGTCGGTGAGAATCCGACGCGCTCCACCCCGGTGTCGGAGGGATTCGAGGGCCTGTGGCCATGCGAGTACGGTTTTGCAGAGCATGAGTACCCCCCTCTCTCTCGCCTCCGTCCGAGCTCCTACAAAAAAGCGTAACCATGTATGTCTTCCTCCGTCGAAATGGTGTCCTAAGATCATGCAAGCCATGGGGCCCGACGCCCCATCAAGAAGAGCTTGGCTGAACCGTATCCGGAGGCGTTTCATGAGTTTAGATGCCTTTAGAGCGGGGGTCATGGGGGCTTCGGACCTCTTGCAAGCTCTGAGGGACGGGGGCTGTTACCTGGGACTAGACGAAGAAGCGAACCTGCTGGACGCCCTGGAAACCCAAGAGTCGGCAAGGTAGAGGAGAGGCGCACTCGGCTGTTGCCTGCCCTAGTCATTCGGCCATTAACCACGCACCCCTTTCGAAACACAGCGCCGTTCTTACTCCTGGTAGAGACTCCACCTCCAACAGTTTGGCGGAGGGCGTACTGATTTATTACTTGCCTTAGTCAATCGACCATTGCCCGCGTATCCCTTTCGAGACAAAGCAAAGGTGTCAGTGGATTGGAGGGGGGGGGCGGGGGTCTACTCGATATATTGTATGGACGTAGTCGTACGACCCTAGACCCTCGCATCCCTCCAACACCGGGGCCGAGCACGTCGGGTTCTCACCGACCAGGGAGACAGACATTGCCCGCACCAAGCGCAGAGTGAAACATGAGATGTTTGGCGAGTCGCGTGGAGAGCGAGCTGCTTCCTACTGCGAGCCGAATGCAGGGCGAGCATTCTTGCTCTGGATGGTGAGGGGGCGAGTTGGATGACCGTATATATGAGTCGCCGACGAACCCTTCAGTTGGCTAGGTATTGCATTTCCTGTTCCAGATCACCGCTCTTTACGATGTCGTTCAACCTAGGAATACCGTCTAAATAGCGCTGGGATGCCGTTCGTGTTTTACGGTGCGTTCGGTTAAAACACGTTTTCTGGGGGGGGTAGTAATCGCAGCCCACGACAGACGCGGTCGCGTGCGGGTATTTAGAATAACGGTGCCCCTCCTTTTTTTGTCCGACCTGGCGCATTATTTTGGGGCTCGGCGTGGGCGGTCTACGGCCATGTACTGAGTAGTTTCATTGGCTTGTTTTGAAACCCCAACTATTACCTCACATACCAGCGAAGTCCAGACAACCTGCACCCCGAATGTACTGGATGATGCGAGTTTGTTTGCAACTATATATATATACCTTTTTGTAGCACGAAGTTGCATGAATTTGAAAGCAATCGCGCACAACTTGCAGGCAATTGCGGGCAATCGCAGGGTACTGCAAATTGCATGCAAGCCTGCAGGCACTTGAGTTGAAATAATCCAACACAATATACCAGGTAGTAGAAAAATGTACTTCGTATGTGTATGACCGTGGTCGGCCTGTGCGGGGTGATAAAACTATCGAACGATCAGCATCTGAACTACCCCACACAACCCACTTCGCATCCCTTGAAAGGTTCGACATCGACGGAGGCGTCTCTTATCGAGAGCTTCTCTTATTCTGCGCAAGGCACGCTGGGAGGTGGAACGAAGCACAGCCCGCGCTAGCCGAGAGGCTGAGAGAAGCCCTCCGAAGCCAGGTATAACTACCACTCGTGGCGCGAATACGAGCGTCCAGTTTTTGTGCGGGCCCAAGCAACACAGGGAGTATGCCCCTTCCAAAATTTGAGATGGCTGTGACCGGAACGATCGACTGAAGTTCTACGACTGCCGAACGAAAAGAGTGAGAAACTTACGGAATCATTAAGTCTCACGAACTCACACTTAAACTCAAGACGTTTTTTCTACTCCGCTAACAGCTCACTTCACCCCTTTCTTACATTATAACACGTGATGTATGTACACTGCAAAGCATCGCGTTATCTACACGCTATCTGTCTGCGATATCGGTGTAAAACAGGGTATACAATGTGCACAGTATGCTGCTACTGTAGATACTACTCTGTTCAGAAATCCAATGGTCGTTTGTATGTTTATCCTCAGTGTAGTTGGTCCTCATATTGCGGTACAGAGTGACAGCAGTGATGCTGCTCTAGCTAACAGGTGTAATGTATCATGGATTCTCCAAATCCTTTCAAGAAAGCAGCCTACACAAGTCGACGATAGCTTCGAATGTCTTGCTGCGCGAGTCCCTCCTACTGTAGCGACAGCTGTACAATCCTCCAGCACATGGATGCAGGAGGAGAGACTTTCATTTTTTCATTCGAGACAATGGTTGGTATACACTGCTTACGAGACGAATGGAGTTATACGCCCTGGCCGTAGCCCTCTACCCCTGAGACAATCATGATGTAACAACCATTGGCTGGCGTTAGTAAACCATTTGCTCTAGTACACAGCGTGGTGCTACAACTTTTTCGAGTAGGTGGCATGCTCTACTGTACGGGCGATCAGACGGATGTCGAGCGTACTTCAGTGTTGCGTCACGTGATGGTGTGTTAGAGGCCGTCTGATATCTTGACTGCCACGGTGCTTTCCCTGATATTGTCGGTGTTCTTGGGTTTCGTTCGTCGCCTTTGTCCTGTACGTGTTGTGTTTTGCAATGGGTGAGCAGCATCGACCGAGTGTATCACCCTCTTCAGCTCGATCCCCCCTGGTCGGGGAAAACCCGACGTGCTCCGTCTTGGCGTTTTATAGCTACAGTGTAAATTTGCGATTGTGTATGATATGGCATAGGACATGAGTGCACCCCTTTCCCCCAAAAAACATTTTCGCTATATGCTTGTTTTCTTTCACAAAGCAACCAACGACGCCGAACGTATTGCGGGCATGACGGGTGTAAGCCTGAAAAAAGCTCGCGACCCGGTCGACCATGACGCCCACCCGAATAAAAAACGCACGCTTCGAAAACCCTCAAGTCTGGCCGCCCCTATTTGCGCGGGCGTTGTCTTTGCTGAAGCCGACGAATCACAAAACGTTTTCTGGTGTGAAAAGGCGCACGCCGACCTCCGGCGGAGCACGCGACAGTTTCGTTTTAGCTTCGGCACTGTTTCGTTCGTGGATTCCCTGTGCATTCCGGTTTCAACAGGTTTTGAAAGAATGAACAATCACGCCTCCTTTGAGGTCGAATATTTTCGACGAAAGAAATATTTGCAAACTGCGTGTAGTGCCTGCACTGGGATCAAAAGCGTGCAACGGGCTAAACAAATGACCCCGCGAAGTGGTATGCGTATACCATATAATATATATACTCCGTATATATTATTATAATATATATATAAATATAAATATATATATATATAATATATATATTAATATATATATTTTATATAATATAATATATATACTAATATATACCAGGTATATACGTATGTATTATATAGGTATCGTATTTGCAAACGACGACCACATGCAACATCTAGGAACTCACTTGCACGAGCTACTTATAGCGTCAATACGCATTAATTGTAAGCCGAAGCGAGGGTTGACGAAATCCTCGATACAGCAGTACGTTATGTTGTTTTTTCTCGCTCTAAAATAAATATATATTCCACGTGACACAACCCCCTCTAAGACAGGACACACGTTTTCATTTTTTTTTCACGAGACATAAAGGTCTCTGACAACAAACACTGTTCCTTCGGCCGTCTGACAATCCGCAGCGCGTTTTCCGGCCATACCATTCACATAGAATGTATTAGGAAAACTTCAATACAATTCAACAGCTTCAAACGTGGAAGATACTACTAGTATCAATCAGACCTCAATATCTGAAAAACATATTGTTCCCCGTGTGATTGACAACTCTACTGGCTCCTGGTCGATGTTTTATTTCACTTCGCTGAGCCCCTTGCCTCCGATTCAAAAGGCAAAGACTGGCGCCGACATTCGGAGATTGTTTCGGAGCTTGGACCATGATCGAGACGGGTTCATCGGAAGGAAGGATTTCAGGGTGGGTTTTTGATGAAGGAAATATACCCTAATATGTTATTGAAATGTTACCGATGCGTCCTGTGAGTTCGATCGATTGAGTATTTTGATGCTCAGTTTTTCAAGCTGCGGGGTCCATCGGGCACGTTTGCTCTATGCTACATGCATGATTAGGTGTTTACGCATTTGACGTAAGATGAAGCAATCGATACTCAGTTTTACAAGCGCTACAAGTATTGAAAATGTTTAGGGCATCTCTGGGGACAGTTCGATCGACGTGGCCCATGTTGCCTTTTTCATACGTCGCCAAGGTTTTTCGTTCGTTCCTTAGTATTAGATTGATATAGCCAACTCGTTGATAGGCTGGTTGATGAGTTCATCCGCTGGTTTGTTGGTTCCTTGGGTTGTTGGTTGGTCTGCTATCAGATTTGTTGGTTCGTCTGTTGTTTGGCTTCAGGGTTCGTTGGTTACTGCATGTGTGCACACGCATTTTGTCGTTCGGTATGGTGGGCGACTTGCATCGGTACTACGCGGGCAGCTTCCCGCCCCCCTAGGTCGAGACTTAACTCATCGAACAGAATAACTCGCCCTGTCTTGCCGGGACGCCTTCAACTCCCTTGCAATGAGCATATAAAATAGCCTTTCACGCGAAGGCACCAATCAACTTAAAGTATCATCGATATCGCCCCCGCTTGCTGCGCATAATGCACTATTTACACCAGGACACCTGGCACGTCAATACATATTCTGAGTGAGGAATCCAAGTCCTCCATGATGCCATATCTAACCCATACAGTATTGAATACAAGTACGCAGGTTGCAAACATGAGTTTCCCGAAATTCTCGATCTTACAGCTCGCACATATCACCTACAGATCATGTACAGATCATCTACATCCTCGCCTACCGCTATGCGAGGTTGTGCAGGGTTCACCTTACAGGGCAGATCCAACCCGTCCAAAAACAATGAGCTACATTGCGCAGATTATTATACGGGTCCCACCCGGCAACATTAGCTAAATCATACAGATCATACAGATCATACAGATCAGGAACACAGGCATATATTCTGCCTCGAAAATATCTAAACCATCGAATAAGTGGGAACCGATGACCCGACCGAGGTGGGAAATGTTTTTAATATGTTGATGTGGGAGAGATACATGCGTAGTAGCCTGTGACATTTTCATGGTCTAGCAATCTTGAAATCGTAGAAGGACTCCCCTGAACTGGGTAAGCGATCGATCTTGTACTGGTGGGTAGGTACAGTGGCACGAGATTTCAGATACCTCAGTCCGAACGTTTCTTTTTTAGGAACGCTTGCGCGTGCGTCTCTGAAGTGCATGTTTCCCTGGTCCACGGATGCATATATTGAAACGAGACGGGTTAGCCCACGTACGGCCGCATACGATACAGTTACGTCTCAGGCCTCCCGCGGTTCAGTTAAGGGGAGGAGACTGTTAGTAGGACTACCCTGGGTTGGGCAATCGACCGATACTGTACCCATATGGCTCACTAGGGAACACCTTCACAGGATCCTGTGGCACGAACACCTAGTTGTAAAATCTAGCCTGACAACCTCTCGTGCCTCCGTGTAGTGCCGTGCAGAGCAGTGGGTACATGACGTCTTACTACCATCAAGAGCGTAACAGTATCGCGCTGAGGCATGATCGCCTCCCTCGTCTAACGTTACGAAGGAACACGTCGAGACACAGTCGGGCAGAGCGCCCTGCGTTGACTGCGCAGGGCAGTGGATAAATTTGGAAGCACTTGATGATCTACAGAGCAAAGCATTGCCCACGTCGGACTGCTCTTGATCAAGAGGATCTATATATGTACGGATAGAAGATATCGATCATCTACAGATTGACAAAGATATCATCTACAGATAGATCAGGTAGATAGCATCTACAGATAGGTAATCAAGATCATATACGGATAGATCATTTATAGATAGATCAAATATGTCATATAGATTATCTAGACCGCCTACATAATCTAGTATATCTTGGTCTAACCCAACACAGTTTACACGTGCGGAGGGAGCATATCCGCTTCAGACCAACGGTTCTAGGAGAGCGCTCGTTTCATAGAGTAGTAGGAAAGATGGTGCTTGGTTTGGTGCTGTACCTCCACGAGACGAAATCTCCAGCCTTTTGTCCCGAAGACAAACCATAGTAGGAGCGGAAGGAGCTGACTCTGGCATGCGTAAAGGGCACGATCTGTTTAGTACAGAATCCAACCCCGTGAACATGTTCAATATCATGTCGGCTATACCGGTCCCACCGGGTAACATGACCTAGGCCATGCAGATCACGCAGAACAGGAACATCTGCACTGAAAGACCTAGATCATAAACCGAGGTGTAAAACATTTTACCGAGCAGAGCCTGTAACGTGACCGATCCTAACGCGATTTCCCTTGAACGTCGCGACAAACTCGGGACAGATAACCCTCCGCCGGCTGGGTCTGAAAGGCGGCTCGAAGGAGGAAGAGGAAGCGCTGATGGACTCGCTCGACGGCGAAGGGTCGGGAAGGGTTCGATACGGCGACTTCGCCTCGTTCTTCACGGATATCGCCCCTCTGTCCAAGACGGAATCCGACCTAACAGAGAGGTACTCGTATGATACATGCCTACGTATGACGCTAAGGGTAGGAGTAGCCCCTAGCGTCTCACCTTACGAGGTAGGTCTGTACCAATACAGGGAAGAACAACTATTGCGAAATATTGCACGCGTATATGAGCCAAGACAGTCAACATTTCCTACTTACGAGGCCGGCGTCCCTGGTGTCTTGGTGGGGGCCCGTGCGGCTCAGTAAATCAGTTTCGTAGGTTCAAGTCTCACCGGCCGCAGTACGAGCTTGTAGGGACTTTGTCTTGCATCAAAGTTGAACAGTGGCAAGCGTGAGAGCGTGAGTCAGCAGTGTTTGATGCCAATCGACGAGCAGTGGGAATGCTGAGCCTTATGCGTAATAAAAACGAAGGCACGTACCGGGGGGGGGGGAAAGATTACACCTGTTACCGCGAAATGTCGAGGACGTAGCTGATTGGAAAACCTTCTACGAATTCAGCTGGAAAGTGAATTTGATGATACAGAATAACAATCGCCTCCCCAGGAATGAACAATAAGTTCACAGTACGAAATGACGAGCGTTTGCCTTGTAGGGGCAGCACCTAACTTTTATGAGTTTTCTTGCACCTAACTTTTATGAGTTTCCTCGCACCTAACTTTTATGAGTTTTCTCGCGTGCTCATATCGTCACGGTACCTCACACGTGATAGACCGTCTCAAAGCACCCGAATAGTGACAAAACATGAAGGAAGATGAACAATCGCTCAACCTCATAGCCTGGGTATAACCAACCGATATTTACGTACGACATCACTATTCCAACGATAAAGCTTGTCTCGGTGTCTGTTCCTCTGCCTTTGAGGCCTTAAGGACACCCGTACGTTAGAAACGTTCTACAGAAACGTTCTACTTCTATTATGGATGCACGAGTTTATATATGCATAGGGTGGGCAAAAGTAGTAGAGGCGGCGGGTCTCCGTCACACTGGCGATTTCATGGGCCTCTTCATCGAACAGACACAGAAGAAATCATCTGGAGTAGTAGCACTAATGACGGGGGGAAGGATACCGGCCTGCTGTAAACCCCAACGAAGGTCATTTCCAGCGAGAATCGCCTGAGATAATACGACATGTTAAACTGTCGACGCGTTGTATGAAAGGCCGCGAGAATACGCCGGAGCCATTGTGTGCGTCAGAGGTGCCCCCCCCTCCCCCTATCTCAAATAGGTCGGGTTGGCGTCGGTTTGCAACGCGACTGAGACACATGCCGCTCACTACGTGAGCTAGACAACCAGGGTACCGTTTTGTGCTTTTTTTTTGCGGTTACCGACAGCTGGTTGTCGAGTTAGATCATTTGTGCGAGGTGATGAACCTCTACTCCGCACAAGGGAATTGATCGTATCACGTAGTGTTCAAGGCAGTCACATAGTACTCCTACTTCTGTCTCCGGAAGTGCCTACGCCGGAAATTAAAATCACTCGTTGAAGCTGTCATTCATATG
>JBBMHQ010084919.1:0-11239 GCA_037834295.1 Postelsia palmaeformis | reverse complement strand
AGGGTCTATGGTCATACGACTACGGCCATGCATGAGATCGAGTACATATCTCCTATCGAGTACACCCCCCCCCCCCCACAAGCTCGTGTCTAGTTAAAAATAGCATCAACCACTCAATCGGCCGAACTCACAGAAGACGAATACATATTAATAGTACCTGGTACCAGGTACCACATAACTTGAATCTCTTCAAGGAATGAAGAACCGGCACGGACACTGGTTGTGCTGGATGCTGGACGTCGACGGGTAGAAATAACGGTTCAATGTGAAGAGCAGACACACCAGGTACTTGATTGTGTAGTACAAAAGCAGTCGTTGCGCTCGACAGCGTACTACTGTACTATTAATACATACAACCGGATGCCTCGCCTGAAAAATCACGAAATTTTTCGCGCGCAGATTACGGTAAACGTAAATACTCCAATTGCCGTCCCGTCACTTCAGCTTGGATGCGTCCGTACGCAAGTCGCTACCGGTTCGCCCCGGGAGTTTCTACAAAGGCGAGGAAGGAGTGGGTTTCTTCCGACACCTGCAATCTGCAAAGTCCGAAGATGCCGGCGGGAGTGGGGGGGCACGGAGGGGACTCCTCTTTAGATGAAATATAGCTTTCTCTTCGGTGGTTTTGGTGTGAAAAATGGGCGCTGTGAGGTGCCCTGGTCAAAATACAAGTAGGACCATTATGCTCTCACATCATGATGGCTAACTCCCCTGAAATATGGCCTGTAGTTGCCAAAACAGGCCACGACCCAAAAAGCGTGCGTTCTTGGGAGAAAGCCGCGGTCCAGACTAATAGGAATGCGTTGGCAAGTGCAGTTCAAAGTGTTTCCGACTTTGGCCCAGCTCCGACAACATGGTTGATAGTACTACACTACACTGCGCTACGGTATCCTCGATACATTCTTAGCCCGGGAAAATGATCGGGCGGTCGGAGTTGGGGTTTGTGGTTGTTCTCGAAAAATAAACATCAAAAGTACGTGATATTGAGGGGGGCGCACACAGCCAATCAACCGCTCTGCTAGCGTCTTGTTTGGCCCAGCTCACATACGGAGGGCACAATAAACAAAAGCAGAGGCACTACAGGTAGTACTTCAGTATGATGTCATACAGCATGGATGTTTTTTTTCTGTAGCCGTTGTATGACTCGCGCCGAGCGCTCTTTTGGGTGGTCGTGGTCGTGTCTAGGCGTCGCGTGTTCATCGAGGGAGACGCGTCGAGCAAGAGGATCACGCGGGAGTGCCGCCTGAAATGAACAGCGGCAGTCCATAGATACAGATAAAGCATGTTTTAACCATTTAGTTGGTTCTGGGTCAAGAGGTCTATACAGCCCTCGGTGGGTCGGGCACTAAGGAACGCAATCTCGACTATCCGTCATATCATCATCCGCAAAATAACACTGTTGTAGTGGAGGGAGAATTCACGAACAAGTACTACGGGGCACCGTAGTAAATAGAACAAAAAGAATGTCAGCAGAAACAGGGAAACATAGATAATGTTGTGTGTACCGTAGGTCCTATTCACCATGGTCCCCCGTGATAGAGGACTCGTACATATTTCAATCCGTGGTAACATTCCTCACCGAATATCGTCTGTTTCGTCGAATAGATCGTGGTATGCGCTGGCAAACAGTCGGTACTTCGCGCTCGGCACGTTCCGTCGCAGCCGCTGGATGCCGTCGGGCCGGACCATGACGTCCAGGCCGGCTTCAAGCACCAGCGTTGGAACCTACAGACGCGGTGCATCCGTTCGGGCGGTAGCAGGAGGGTAAAGACATCACATTCCGTGTCAATCCCTGAGTAGGATCATTTCTGCAAACACATTCACTCTTCCTAAATACGCACACACGCACGCACGGAATTCATTCCGCAGCTTCATATATTGATCCCCTCAAAAACGGATACCTGGTACCTCGAAACGTCTATCCCGCATGAGGCCCAGAACATAAATTCGTAGCACGCTCGATCTAAGTATATATCACACACAGATTGCAAATAGTTATTACTTTTTACAAGTATGTAGCTGGCGTGAAGGTGATACTCACAGAGCCAACGGGGGGTACAATATCGACCGATTACCCACTGTCTAGGGTGAGCCGTTGTTTTGGCACCTGTCTCCCGACCCTGGAGTAGAAACATTATAATGACTCAAAGTGAAAACTGCAAACAACAAGCCTGATACGTACCATTCTCCCCCCGCTCGCTCGGAACGGCAGGGTCATTAGGGTATCACCCGGTGGCGGATCTTTGCTTACCTCGGGGGTCAGATATTGTGACGGGACGGGTGGGAGCAAGTCGAGACAGGCGTAAGCATCCTATTCCCAACATTCTACACCTCGGACAGGCCATCTAGATCGTTACGGCCAGACACCTTGCTCAGATGAACGCCCTAGCTCATGTTTCCGGGCGGGAGTCGTGCAACCTGCATGATCTAGAACGTATTTCCGGCGCTAGATCTGCTATTGGTACAAACTATAGATATCCTGTACAACATCTCATAACGGCAGGTTATAATCTAGATGATTTATCTGTAGATGCTGATCTATCTGTATATGGTGATATATCTGTATACGGCGATCTACCTGTAGATGATCTGCCCGACGCGTGTAACGTTCGTACCGCCTGTCATAAAGCATAACGTCACGAGTTTGAAGAATCCCGAACAACCGTATGTTCTTGTCTTGACGAGGAATGGCACTCTGTAACACCGACAACGGCTATGGCTACCGTCCAACCTACTGTAAAATACTGCTTAGCTGCCGCTGAACGTGTGATAATTAGCTCGTACGATCGTCCAATCCAACCAAGTGTTGAAAAAACTCTGGGGAACAGCACGCCAACGTATTTCATGTGGAGTTGTTTTGCAGTCTGTCTGTGGCATTAGGACATTTCAACATTGTCCGGCTATCATCACCGAAAAAAAGGCAAGCCTACCAACTACCTGTGCGAACTTCTAGCGTTATTTATTGTGCCCTTCGACAATGTATGGTATACCTGGTACAGCAGTATACATGTTCCAATCCGACATAAATAGAGCATCCTCTAATATTGCGGTACTGATGAATACTACAGTATCAGCTACATATCATGCGTACAGTCTGAAGTATGGTCGGTTAGTTGGCTCACGTCATCGCCTACCTCAAAACTACGAGGTAGCCTTGCGATAAGGTGCAATAAGGCACGTCTTAATCTCACCGAGAGCCGAGAAAGTCGTCGTCGAGCGCGCTTGGACGCGCCAACAGCTTGCGACAGCCAGGCATAGCTTGGCCCCCTCTGCAAGACGCAACCCACCTCGCCGCGCAGACTTTCCCAGAGTCGCAGCCGGCTTTTATCGTGCGTGACCTGGGACCACTCCATTGTCGCTCCGGCGGGACGTCGAATGGGACTCCTATTTCATGGTAGTCGACGGAACGCAACGGTTATATAGGCTTTGACCCAAAACGCTCGCATGTTTTTCCCGCTGAAATGAACTGATTATTTTAGTGGTTTCTTGCATATAGTACAATGTCTTGATCTATAAGTATCGTTTTCATTGAAAATTACTATTAAACAGTTTATTTCATGATAAGACATAATGATATGTGTTACAGGTATATACTTCGTGCAGGTGCTACAGTACCTACGCGAATTTAAGGTGAATTCTGATCAAGACTTGTACCTTTGGGTGTCAATGACAAATTGTGCGTTTTTCTTCAAAACTCGCAGAAGATATCAAAACGGTTCAAAACGGTTCCCCTGTCGGGTCAAAGCCTACACGGTAATGATGAGGATGGGGGGTTTTCATGGTGTACGGATGCATGACGCAATGGTTCAGAAGTCGTGGCAGGTGGCAGTCTCCACGACTGTCGGTGTCTGCAACCCTATCGTGCCTCCAGTATTTCGGTCAGAGATTGCTGCTACGTACACCTCCGAAGGCTTGCTGTACAAAACAGCGGTAGTCCTGTGGTACTTCCTCGCAATCGTTTCGTTTCCCCCATTCCAATCACGCCCACGTGGCAGTTTCGAATTTGACTGGAACGACAAATCAGAAGCCACGGGAGTCAAAAATAAACGGTGAAAGCGGTGCCGTGTACCACTCTGGGTGGATATGTAAGGGCCGCTTGGGTATAAATATGAAAATCAAACGGTTATTACATTTCCGCCCACAGCGCTATATACGAAGTCTGGGCGGGCAGTATGTTTGCCAAATGGGGCTGAAGAACCCAACCAAGCGGCACCATCCGGCAAAGTTCAACGTTTACGTACACCAGTTGTTGCTTTGAACAGACGCCATTTTTGGTCATCGCTCCACCTGTGTCCCTGCTTTAAATCGTTCATCGTCTGCCTGTAACTTGTACATTTCCTGAGGTGTAGCACTCGCACTAGGTGCACTTTGGGCGCGCCACGCTGAGCGCTTGGGGCACGCCACACAGAGCGCAAACTTTCCGACCCGGGTCTGCGTGCTCGCTAGGCGGCGCGCTTCGTAGGCTAGGTTTCGATGAGATCGAACTCGAGCGAACGGCACGAGCGCACGAAATGGTTGCAGCATCGATAAAATGATCCATCACGCAAGGGGCTAGCGGGGAGTTACAGAAAGGTTAAGAGGCTACGCACAGACTGCCCCGACGAAGCAGAGCATACGTCGCACGCAACAACATTGTCCCCCACCCCGCGAAAAAAACATTTCATTCGAAGCTGCCGTCCACACGCGAGTCCGCCTCACAGGCGATTCTGTAGTAGGATGCAGTTCACCCCTTCATGCGACTCGCCCAGCGATTCGCGCGTGGTGTAAGCAATGTCTACCTGGTCGGTGACAACCTGACGTGCTCCCGTCCCGGCATTGTAGGGATGCGAGGGTCTCTGGTCACACGACTAGGGTCTCGCAGCAGTAGTGCCATACATCTCAGCTGATCATGTTATATCTGGCAATGCCATGCGCATGGCGCAAGGCAGTTATTAATCCAAAGCGACGACAGACGGAAGAGAAAAAAAATGTCTCCCCTGGTGCGAGTAGTAGTCATCTTTGAGTATTTTTTGGAAAGTTAAAACACCCTCATCAATTATGTTAAGCTTACATTTAGTTTTTCGCTTGGTGACCGAAGATAGGGAAAATCCGACCAAAACACCTGGCTCTGCACACAACTTGCGCTGCGACGTAAGTGGAGACACAGTCGAAACGTGAAAATACTGGGGGAGCGCTGACGAACGAAACGCGCGAATCTTGGGCGGCTTTGTGAACGTCCCCAATTGGGCCGCGTTTTTCATAGATAGTTCGCTTGTTTTCGTACCGCCTTGCGCAGTTACACTTGACGAACTCTTTCCGGTCAGCCCACTGTAACATACTCTAATTGCGACGTTGATAGAGACACGGTCCTGTAGCACGCTTATATACACCTGGAGTCACCTGTGGCCCTGACCAAGCTTGGTGAGAAACCACGCCGCGGCTCCTACGATCATGGGCGGCAATCGGCCAGTGTTGGGCGCCATCATTGGCGCGGCCAGCAACACCTAATGCGTGAAAAGCCGAACCGAACCGTATGTTATTATTTCGTTTGCCATCCGACAATGTGTGTAGGTACTCATAGCATGAGCTCCAAGTTTGATCACTCTTAAACATTCCCCAAAAAGTAATAAGGACACCATAACCGAGGAACGAAAAACAAACCGAGCGAGAAAAAAAAAACTTAAAACCGAAACGACAGAACAGTTCATAAAATAAAAATACCAGGTACACACTGAACACTACTCGATCGCACTTGCATATGCACCATAAATTCCACCCCAAAACCTCCCACGAGGTATGCCTCCTGTCCTTCAAGCCAATACTATCACGTCTTACCCCGTTGAAGAGCAGGGGGTATTTCAGCGCCGCGTACACCGCCGTCAACGCACCCATAGAGTGCGCCACGACAGAAATATCCAGCCTGCTGCGCGCGGCAACATTTTCCCCGATATTCTCGTCACCACCACTACCACCAACACCAACACCACCAACACCAACACCACTACCCTCCGCTGCTCCTTTATCCTTCCCCGCGGCAGCAGTAGCTCGGTTGTCTCCTTCCCAGCGTCCCCGGGTAGATCCCCCGCCCGACCCGGGTGCTGCTGTGTCCACCGCGGGAAATCTTGTTGTGTCTGACGTTGCAGAGTTACACTCTTGGCCGTTCGACCCTCTCTCAACAGCGGGAGAGCTCACGTCGAACCGCGGTACCGCCGTAGGTAAAACGACCCTTAAAAAATGGAGCAGGTCGTCCACATAGTCCTGAAAGTTTATGTTCAATGGACACGTTCAATGGACACAATGTACAGTACAAGACACGTAACAAGAAACAGGGATGCTGGCTCAGGCTGGATTTCTTATGTGGGAAAATGCGCATTCGACAAAAACGTTAGTTACAACGACTCCCGAATTTCTTGGTTTCCTGCCAACCTCAGGCTGAGTTTCTTAGCGCTTTTGTTCTTGATAGGCGTCCTGTACTGCATCGTTAAAGTTGTTATCTAATGAACACGCGCCATCATGAGTTAGCGTTAGTGGACACTCGGTATCGTGAAAATTATGTCCAGCAGACAGGCGGCATCGTGAAAGTTGCTGTTCATGGACACAAAGCAAATCGAAAATTGCTGTTCACTGGACACGCGGGGTCGTGAAAGTTGTTTTTGATAGACACGCGGCATCTATTAATTATATACAGACAGCGTGATGCCCAATTTATTACTTCATCATAGTAGTATCTCTACTACCGACTTGTTGAAAAAATATACCAGGTACGAACCTCATGTGTTTCAAAATCAACTTTTGTAAGCTCCCTTCTTGGAACGTTAACAAGAATGTAACTCTTACATACTACTCCGAATTCGCCCACTGCAAGCTGCCCTCGTGCAACGTTCCAACACTTTGTCCTTTGCGACGTCATGATCGAAACACGCATGTGTGTTCCTGCCCTGCTGCGCTTCGAACATCCGGTCCTCGTCACCTAGCGCCGCTTGACCCGAAGTCCATCGAAATAATAGTATTTTGAGCTACCGAGGGGTTCACGCAATCCTCTCTATCGTATTTCGTACACTGTACATGCGCCGCGTTTTGGACTATTGCAGACAACAAAGCAGTACCTTCCTCTATAGCTCTGCAACAACACTCAATTTCCAAATCATCTTCTCTATCTCCTTCTACCGCAGCACACTGCTTTACACACACAATCATGCACGCCTGACACGAAAAGGTATCTCCCCTGAGCGAAGCTTGTTTGTCCCGCCGCGTTGTTGGTGGGGATACGTTCTTTTCCGTTACATGTAGAAAACCCGCCGCAATTTCTCTCCACAGCTACTCGTACAGCAGGAATTAGTAGTAACCAACCGACTTCACCTCTCGTATCGAGAGGATAAGGAGCGACGCTCGCTACACGGCATTGTTGGTGGCTTGTGACGATGATGATGAGTTTCGGCGCGATGATCTTACCCCGAGCAGAGACAACTCAACTGCATACAGCAGAGGAAGGAGTGAGCCTGCCTGCAGCACCAGTGGTGAGACAACACAAAACCGCCTGTCGCCGCAACGTGGAGACTCACGAACGAACTGGTCGGATGCGTCACGGGTACAAAAAGTTGGCCGAAACCTGACTGGACCTCCAACAGGGCACGAAGTCGGCCAATGGGTTGGCCGCGTTTGCCTGCCTGACTCGCAACTATCAACCCCGACGCGAAATACGAGTTATCGTGAAAATTGGTTTAAATGGACGCGCGCCATTGTGAAAGTTGCTATTAAGGGGCACGCAATATCGTGAGAGTTGCCGTTCAATGGACACGCGGCATCTTGGAAGTTACCGTTCAATGAACACGCGGCATCCGTGTCGCACAGCAGCACACGTGGAAGAAGCAGGGGGTACGCAGGGCGATGGGGAATTTGTTCCAGGCTGAATGTCTTACTTGCAAGAGTACGCGTTGTACACGAACGTCAGTGTGACGGCGTCCGGTTTTCTGACTTCCCCGTGAAAGTCAGTCTGGCTTCCTTCGTGTTCGTAAAAAGAAAGATACGCGATTTCTTAGTAGCCGCCCTTTAAGTTTAAGGCAGCATACCTAGCAACTTAACTCATCACTTGTTTTTCGCTGCTTTCTCGTCTTGCTACTGCTTTAGACTATTACCTCAACAGTTCGCTATTTTTCGTCAGCCTACTCTTCTCGTGCACTGCTGCAACATTTCACGTCCTCTTAGGTTGAACGATGCCTCTATGATGTGCGGAACAACAGCACGTCACCACTTCCGAGCGGAGGAAAGGGGGCACTGACGTGATGTGAGCGACGGCTGGATCGGCGCTCTCTGGAACCGCAAGCCGCTCGGAAAGCCCTTCTCCGTGGTGATCGTACGTGTATACCGAGAAACCCCTGGACAGACGAGACAAATGAGCAGTCACCCGGGGGAAACGCGGGCCGTGTTTTACACGCGGCGGTGTGGTGTGACGTACCGTGACATGCGCGCCTGTATAACAGGGTTGCTCTTCTGAATAGACGCATGCTACGATAGTTTTGTACCATTATTTTCTGAGACCTCCTGGCTTGAGGACCTCTATGACACTATTAGTATACCCCACCCCCAAAACCTAACTCTGCGGGGGAAAAGACATGCAGCCCGATGGCCCCGTGCGTACATTACCGGTATAAAACAAAGAGCGATTGTCAAAATTGTACGCACATATGCGTCAACCATGGTGTTCCAACGATATTTATTGGCTAATTCCTGTGTTGAGTGTATTAAGGGTCAAATACGTTATCGACAAGAAAAAAAAGGCTACTTGCCCGTATCGTAGCAGCAATCGTCACACCGTCCTTTGCATCGAAGATTCTAGGCGCGTGCCATACATGACAAATTTGCTGACGATCGTGCGTCGCTGCTAGTGGTGATTTTGTTTGCATCCGTACCACGAAAAGCAGGCGCGGGGTTTTCAACAGCACATTTTAACAGCCGCCGTGTGCAGTCACAGCATGGTCGGATATGCAGACACACAGCTAAACGGCTAAACCGCGGGCACAGTACAGTACGAGGCATCGTGCAACACGAGCAACATAAGGTACTAAAAAAACGAAAGCGGTAAAACACCGTGGTCATAGCGTAGTGATATACCAAGGACGTCAATCGTTTTATAGAGCGAAGCAAATTAAAGTGGTAGCAACAGACACTGATAGATTTTAGAGGAAATACATGGCCACGAATAAGAAAATAAGCTATTGTTATGTAATCATAACAACACAAAGGCCCCTTTTTTGGGCAGCACTAAAAAAAAGGTTACAGAATTGTGCTCAGTGGCGAGCACTACACTAAATCCTGCATAGTAACCTATCTATGCTCAAGGTTGTTCAAGGATAGTTTTAAAAAAAACAATGCTCGCTAGGCTTGCTCAGATTAGGCGTTTCTTGTTGGCGGGACCATACTGCAATAAAATATGACACAGATGACACACAGGAGTTACACTATAACTTAAATTAAACCAAACGGAAACAATCTACGAATGACAGTAGTCTAGTGATCTTTCGATGACAAGACAAGAGTTGCTTCTACAGCAGTACAGTATGTGGAACAGAAGGGGAACGTCGAAACCAACAAGAAATGCTAAACCAATCAATTAACGCAGGATAGGATACACTAGTCTCGCTTTCCTGACCTGTCGTTGAGGTACTTGATGGTCTCCCCGTATTTGGCCATGGTCTCCATGAGGCCAGTCAGAAGGACCACGCCAGACCGAATCGCGCCACCCTCGCAATGCGGCAGATACTTCGGAAACCTGACGACGACAATCAATCGCGTTGCGGGGAGGTGACTGCTGGACATAAATTACCCGTGGAGCATAAAAGGATACAGCTGACGGATTGCAACTACACAAGTACGAAGCACTGTGAGTCTGATCACGGCACTCTTGGCATAAAAGTTACAACCGCAAAATTAGTGTAATAGGTACGTATAACCACCGTTACTTGCACAGTTTTTGGGTGTGCCTTGGGAGCGGACTTAGGGGCGGCATATACACACTGTAGCATGGCACAGCATTGCATACCATATCACAATACAGCACAGCGCAATAAAGTACGGCTCGGCACGGCGCAGGGTTATACCAAGGTATATGCATGTGTATGCATATAGCGCGGTGTCCGTGTCTGGCGTTTCTCCCTGTACAAATTTCGTGGGTGTGGACACCACACGTCGGACAAATCAGAAAGATCATACAGATCATGACCTATTCATCTACTTTAGATCATCTAGATCCCAACCGGCCGATATGGTATGTATGTTGGCAGGATCTGTTTAGTACAGATCCACTCCCGGAAACTTGTCCCATATCATGTACCTGGTAGATTTTAAGGTTTCCACTCGTCAACATGAGCAAAATTGGCATCGACGCCATATTTTGAGGTCTCAGTCCGTTGGGCTACTAGTAAAAACTTAATCAATCGCCTACCCAATCTAAGCCTGATAACACTCTTCCCCCTTCAGCACAGTGGGGTCCTTGGTCTTCGCATGGGGCCGTACGTGACTAGTCCAATGTTTCTTAACAAGACCCAGGAAGATTGTTTTATCATATTCTTGACGCGAGAAATTCAGTTTTTCTTTCAAAAACGTTTTCACGATGGACGTTACATTCGGACTCCCGAACACCAATGACCACATGTCCTGCCGTCGACGCTATTCGTGAAGGTATTAGTCCGTTGGGCTGCTGGGAAAAGGGTAACCAATTATCTACCCAATCCACGCCTTCTAACATAAGTTATACAGATCATACAGATCATAAATATATCTGCCCTGAAAAGACCTAGATCATGAAGGGAGAATCGAGAATCTGCTCCAGGTGTGGTGGACACCCTCGCTGTACAAATGAACGAGCTCCTTCTATGACCTGAACTCGGGGGATATCTACTCGCGGGTCCGCTCGAAACATATAGTAAGAGCATTTCGTGCCTTCAGCTGATATGGCAGTGTGTCTTCTTGTACCGGTAATACAGTATATAAAAACGCAAGAGTTTTGACCATTCAATCGATCGAACTCACAGCTCACGTGTGCTACAACATATTTGCACGAGATCACACGCAAATCCGGTATGAGGCACGCGCGATCGAACTACGTACGAACGTGCGACACGAAGCTTGTAAACGTGAGACTCGACGAAATTATTGACATCCCAGCAGCAGCTGGTCAGGTGTATTTACAATGGTATATAAACATACAGCAAAAACTGTCGCTAGGAAATCGCGCTGCAGGTTATTTGTAAATGTCGTCAACCTG